>RJWM01003872.1:0-68340 GCA_004363535.1 Dasyprocta punctata | reverse complement strand
TTTTAAAGTATCAATCTATATTTAAGGAGGTTTAATGTACTATAGAGGGTAAAATTGTTCTAAATGTTTTATTATAGTAGCCTAGCTAAAAGCCTGCAAAGCACAAAACTATATTCAGCCACAGTTTGGCCCCCCTATTCCCTTGCAGTGTTCTCACAGCTGCAAGAATGTATTATCTACCTTGCTTCTCTCAAAAGACAAAACATAGTAGCATGTCGGCTCCTCTGCATAGAGGTTCCCAGACAGCCCCAGCTGATTATTATTATTATCATCAAAATCTCTCAAACTTCTATTCTGGCCTTGGCCTTGTCGGTCTGAGTCGGTAGCAGACCACTACACCATTAATAGTAGAAAAACATTTTATTAACTATCCTTTTGTTCTTAGGGAGTCTGTACTTTGTTTACTGATTTTATGCATGGGAAAGAAAGAAGCAAAATTTTTCGAACTGGATCAGAGCACAAGTTAACACAGTAGTTCCCAAGAAATATTAACCCATTCCCACAAAGCCAATTTTTATGCTGTGGCCTTTTCTTAGGAAATGTCCTCCTTCCATGTTTGGACTTTGTCAGCAGAACATGATTAGAAAAGGAGGTGGCATGGGATGATACAAAAGGGCAGAAAAAAAATCTTTCCTTTGTCACTTGATGCTTGCTGTTTTTGCTGTCTTCTGCCTGCTATGAAATGTTTTTCATTGTAATGGACCTCTGCCATGCCACCCTGCCTAGTCTCAGTCAACTGTAGACTAAAACCTCTACAAACTGTGAGCTAAATAAACAATTCCTGTATGTGTTGCATATTTTGTCTCAGCAATAAGAAAGGTATGTAAGACACTATTCATATAAAGAAAAATAGACAAAACTGTCTGCTGATCCACATTTCCTATTTCTTTGCTCAAGCTCATTGCACTGATTCTGTATACACCTTAAATTTAACTAACTTACTTCTTTTGTTTTGGAGTATGTGTCTTTCTTTTATTGTATTCCAATTGAAATATTTAATATTTAAAGTCAGGATATCCATTTTCAAGTTCTGACTTTTAAAAGTACTGATTGTTTGACCTTACAAGATTTATATAATCTTTAGTTTTTCTCTCCCAAAAATTTAGACCACAATTTTTTTCTTTTCTTTCTCTTTCTTTCTTTCTTTCTTTCTTTTACCAAATCCATTTTATTTCAAGGAGAAGAAAAGAAGAAGAAGAAGAGAAGAAGAAGAAGAAGAAGAAGAAGAAGAAGAAGAAGAAGAAGAAGAAGAAGAAGAAGAAGAAGAAAGAAGAAGGAGAAGAAGAAACACTACAACAAAATTTCAAAACATCAATTGGGGCCAGAATGGTAAATACATTGTAATTTCTAGTTTAATAATCAAAAAAGTTTCTTTTTATTTAGGGATTAAAAAATTATCATTTTCTTAGGTTTTCTGATGTAATCTTTCTAATTCTGCTACTGTAATCAAAATATTTTATAGGCATGGTTATGTATTTAAAGTGGTCATTGTTAATGATACTAATGAAATTAATTTCAGGAAGATAATTTTATTGATATCCTCTTATATTTTAAATTCTTATTAGCATATGTTAGCAGTACACAAAAATGAAATCATTTTGGTATGGTAGTACATAATGATTAAATCAAGATTTGGTGCATCCAAAATTTCACTTTTACTCAGGAATGCTTTGACCCTTTTGAATATTTTTTGCTTCTATATGACTTTTTTTTTTTTTTTTTTTTTTTTTTGCGGCACTGGGGATTGAACTCACGTCTATATGACTTTTATGAAATTTTTTTAGTTCTGTGAATTATAGTTTTGACATTTTAATAAGGATACCATTAAATCTATAGATAACTTTTGATAATATGGTTAATTTTAATAAAATTAATTTTGCCAATCCATTAGAAAGGGGCTTCAACCTATTTTCTAATGTCTTCCTTAAATTCTTTCCTCAGTTTTAGATAATTTTCATTATAAAGGTTTTTTGTTTTGTTTTGTTTTTGTGGTTTTTTTTGTTTTTTGTTTTGTTTTGTTTTGCAGTTTTATGGTTAGATTGATTCCTCAACATTATATGTATTTTGAAAGTTGTTGTTATAGAAACATATTTCTTTCATGGTAGGTTCATTACTATGCACAGAAAAGCTCTTGATTTTACTGTAATATAAGTCCTGCCACTTTGCTGAACTTGATTATCAGATCTAAAAGTCTATTGGTAAATCTTTTAGGATCTTCCATATAAAAGATAATATAACCCCAAATAAAGGCAATTTAAATTCTTCCTTCTTTGTGTCACTTTTACTTATTTCTCTTGCCTAATTCCTCTGGCAAAAATTTCAAGTACTAGCCGGGTGTGGTGGCGCATGCCTTTAATTCCAGCACTCGAGAGGCTGAGGTAGGAGAAGCGTTGTGAGTTCGAGGCCTGCTTGGGCTACAATGTGAGTGCAAGGCCAGCCTGAGCTACATAGTGCGACCCTACCTCCAAAAACAAGGGCCGGGAGTTTGGCTCAGTGACTTAAGTGCCTGTCTGAAAAAAAAAAAAATTTCAAGTACTGTGTTTAACAACAGTATGAACATAATCACATGTTTTGTCCTGGATTTGGAGGAAATATTTTCACTTTTTTTATGTTTAGTATGATGATGCTTACAATTTGTCATACATGTCTTTTATTATTGTGAGAAAAGATCCTTCTCTACACATTTTTTTCAGACTTTTTTCATAAAAGATGATGCATTTCAGAGTTTTTTCATAAAAGATAATGAGACCTTATACTTGATTTTACTTATGTGATGTATTGCATTAATTGATTTGCATATGTTGAAATATTTTGCATTCCTATGGTAAAACCAATTTAATTGTAGTGTATGACTATGATAGCTAACTATGCTATGTCGACTTCATTTGATTAAGAAGTATCTACCAGATAAGCAAAGTTACACCTGGGTATTATATATGGTCTCCTGTTCTTCCTTTCTCACACTGCAGTCCTCCTCCCACACTGGGCTGTCATGGAAAAAAACTTTTCACTGCCACACCCTTCTGCCATGAGCTTATTGATCAGGTACTGAACCTACTGAAACCATGATCTAAATTATATCCTTCCTCTTCTAAGTTGTAGGTGTCAAGTACTGTGTTTCAATGGCAGGATAGCCAACACGTAAAGAAAACTGGTACCAGAGAGTGGGGTTATTGCAATGACTGTAATTGCTGATTCAGCTTAGAAGCTTTTGGTGAAATTTTGAAAAGTTTGGTGATGTAAGCTAAAGTATCCTTGGCATGCGGTGAGCAGAGTTTGATGGGTGATTCTGGACAGAGCTCAGAGGACTCAAATGCTAATAGACATACATACAGTAAAAGCCAGACTCAAGATGCTTAATTTGCATGTAAGGACTCCATTGGCAGATGGAACAGAGGTCATATGTCTCACATTTTGAGAGAACATTTGTGTATAATTTGCCCCATGACCTGGGACTTTGAAAAAAGGCTGAGATTAAGAGCAATAGGCTAATATATCTGGTAAAACAAAATTTAAGACAGTTCAACATTTAGACTGTGGCATGGGAACTGATGACTGCTTTTAGCCTAATTTATAATAAGAATTGCAGGTAAAAGGCAAAATGCAAAAATTTGAAAATTTAAAATTTTGGCCCAGAAGGAAATATTTATACAATTGGAGTCAAAGGAGATGTGGCTACTACAGAGGTTAGACCTACTAAAAGGACAGCACTTACTTTGTACATAAATGGAAAAAAGATGACTTGAGGGCATCTCAGGAATCAGAAAGACTCCACCTCTCTCAGACTTTAAGATGTACCTATGTAACCTTTTCACTTGAGAAGAGAGTCCCTGGGATATTTGCTAAAGTAGCCCACCTATGGTGTTAATGCTATAGTATTTATTGCACTGTGCTCAGCCATCACACTCAGAGGCCCCTGAAGTCATGGTTCAAGGGGCCTGGTTATTGCTCAACTAAGCTGATCTTGGCACTGTCCATGTGATGTTGATTTTACTGACTTGAAGGATGCAAGAGTTTTGTGGAGAGGGAGGTTTCCACTCAGATTTCAAACTAGTCCTGGGACACCAGGGAAGAAGCTTCGGAGAGGGTAGTGTGTAAAATTTTGAGAATGAAGTGAGAAGTTCGGTGGAGATCCCAGAAAGTCAAATATGTCAGGAATGTCAATGTCTATGAAGAAAAGTTGAAGATCAAAAGTGGAATTAGTGTAGAAGAAAATATGTATTGCCTGCTACCAACAAGTCCAGAAATGTTAGGGCTGCTCAGGTTCTCTGTGATCCAAATCTCACCTCCGTGTGCCCTGGATGCAGATATAGAACTATAGGACTTAATGTTTGCTCTGTTGGGTTGTGGTCTCCATTTGATCTAATTCTTTTCTAGCTCCCTTTTCCAAACTTTTGTAACTGCAACTAGTTTCTACTTTTATGAAGGTTAATAACTAAATTTTGCCTTGAATCTCTGAGGAGAATTGAGCTTGTACTTTTGAATATGTTGGAGCTGTTGAAACTTTGGGGAAATGTATGAATTCATTTCTGTTTGCACAAAAGATTGTCATATTATGTTAAGTGGAATTATGAGAGGTTTTCTTGTGTGTTTTTTTGTTTGTTTGTTTTGTTTTATTTTGGTTTGATATTCCAGTTCTTGTTCTGCAGTTCAGGCTGCCTTGAGTTTACTATGCTATATAGTCCAGGCTGGGCTTGAATTTCTATTGATCCTCCTGCCTAAGCCTCCCACATGCTGAGATTATAGACATGTGCCACCACACCTGGCTCTTTACTCTTGTTTTTACTTGGAACTAAGCATAGTTTAAGGATATGTATTTACATGTGAATTTGACAAGGCATGAATATTTAGTTGATATATCAACCTCATTGGATTAAAAAAATACCTAGGATATTACTAAAACACAATCCTTGGTGTTTCTGAGTGGCACATGGAGGTTTAGGCTTGGTTATTGTATCTGGTCCCTTACTTGATCCTCTCTAATACTGTTCTTGTCCTCTGTGTACCATTTGTCATGAGCTGACCAACTTTGTTTTACCATGCCCTTCTGCCAAGTTGTTTCTTCTCTGAACCTGACTCACTTGAGCTCAATCTCCTGAAACCATCAGCTAAACTAATCCTTTCTTCAAGTTGTAAGTGTTACAAATTATATTTCAGTGACAAAAAAGCTGACTAATACAATACTTTTAATATGTTCTTGAGTTCTATTTGAAAGAACCTAATTGAGGATTTTTACATGTATTTTATCAAAGTTATTTGACTATAATTTTCTTTTTTTGTTAAGTTCTATGCTATTTTGATATTATGGCAATGTTCATTTCATAGAATGAATTTGAAAGGATTCCTTCTATTTCTATTTCATGGAAAATTCTGAGCAGGTTTGCTGCTACTCCTTTAAAGGTCTGGTAAAACTACAGTAAAAAAATAAGGTCCAGGATTTCTCTAATTTTGTAAAACTTTTATTACTGCATTTGTCTAATTGCTTGTTATTTGTTTGTTCAAATACTTAATTTAAAAATCTAAAGAAATAGTATGTTAAATTATGTTAGGTCACAAATCTCTAGAAATCTATACATTTATTATAGATTTTCAAATTTATGGAAATGCACATTTTCAGAATAGTGTCTAGTAGTCCTATTAATTTCAGTTGTGCTTATAAATTATTTTTACACTTTAATTTTGTTAATGTGGGCCTTCTTTATCTTTTTGTAGGTTAATCTAAAACTGTCAATTTTCTTTATCTTTTGAAAGATCAAATCTGAATCATTACTTTGAATATTTCTTTCAATCTCTATTTTATGAATTTCTGCTCGATAATTACTATTTATTTTTCTCTACTGATTTTGGGTTTGGTTTGCTCTTTTTTTGTAGAAACCTGAGATGCATCATTAGGTTATTTATTTAGAATAGCTATTTTCTCAATGGAGGCACTTAACATTCACTTTATAACTGCCTTACTTGATTTCCACAGATTTGGATACATTGTGTTTCTATTATCATTTGATCAGAGTAGCTTTTAAATTTTCCCCCTGATTTTTTGATGACTGTGTCAATGAATGTTTGCATTACTGGACCCAATACCCAACATTCACAACTCAAAGAAAATAGCTAGATTGGAGAAATTCTGTTCATAATCAACTGGCTAAAAAGCAAAACATCGTGGCAGAAGAGAATGATGGAGTAAAACTGCTTTGTTCATAGTGCTTGGGAAGCACAGGATGGGAGTAGGGTCAGGAAGGATGGACAAGGGAGGTGTATCAGTCAGTGCTTACTAGAGAAACACATTTAATGCAAGATGTACAAGTGTATAAGAATTTACCAGATTGGCTTGCAATGGCTGTCTGTAGAATCAAGTGTGAATGAGTGCAAAAGCATTGTCAGTGAACTGGAGTTTTAAAGAATCCATATGAAGATCTGGAGCCCACTGTATTGTCTTTGCACATTTGTGTCAAGAGTCTGAAGGGTCCGTGCTGGAAGGCTCCAGACTCTACCCTGAAAGATGGGAGACTATGTCCAAGGTGAGGGGTCCATAAGAAACAGCACCAAGCTTTTCTTCTTTGTTTCCCCCTTTTTCCATTCATTTGACAAGCCTATTGGTTGGTGATAATCGCACCCGGGATGGGTCTTCTGTCATTAACAAATCACTTCATCAACTATACTGATCCAATTTAACTGGGCATTACTTACTCAAGTTGACACGATCAGTTAACTATCACAGGGCCATATGTACTACCCAAGATCACCCCTACATGAGCCACTCAGTCATACTCAGGAAAGTGCTCTACTAATTTGTCAGCTGTTTCATAATCTGATGAAGTTCATATATCAGGATCAATGGTCACGACACACTAATTATTCCAAGACTATTTGATCTTCAAGTGTTTGAGTAATTTCTGTGGGATATTTTTGTTGTTGATTTCTAGTTTTAGTCCATTGTTTTGTGATGTGATAGGTGCTATTTTTCATATATTTGTACATATTAAGATTTGCTTTATGATTTAAGATACGGTTTATTTTGGAGGATGTTCTGTGTATTGCTGAAAAGAATGTACTCTAGAGTTGTTGTACATAACACTTTCTAGATCTATGCTAAAATCATTTATAATATAGGGCAGTTTAATTCTGAAATTTTTTCTGGATGTCCCATCTGTTCATGAGAATGGGATGCTGAATTGCCCCTTTTTATCCCTTTACATCAAGAAGTATTTGCTTTATGAAATCGTTTTATGAAATTGAGTGTGCCATTGTTCAGTGTATATATGTTTTATATTATTTCTTGTTGGACCAATATTCAGTGGCATTCTTAATTTCCACTAATTTTCCTGTGAAACATACTTTGTGAAATATAGTTACTCTTGCTTGCTTTTGAAATTCAGATTCTTCCAGCATCATTTATCATCCATTCATTTTTATATTCAGTATCAATTTGTATCCACTCATTTTATTCTATATATGCTTGTGTAGGTGAAGTGTTTTTGCCCAGATCCCAGGAACCATGACTCTCAGAATGCAGTCATCTCAGAAAAATAGCAGAGATAAATGTTAAGTGCAGTTAATTCTTGTTGACATTGTCAGTGTGTAGGTTAAATGATACCCAAAAGTAGCACTGTTCATTAACCTGATAAACTACTAATGTGAGTTATAATTTAAATGAGTTTAATTTTATTTGTCTTACCCATTATTAAAAGTCAAAACTAATACACATGATCACTGTAAGACTTCAATGAATAATTTTATACATATGCATACATACATATGTATATTACAATATAATGTTTATACTATAGAGCAGAGGTTTATAAAAATATTCTATAGATTGGGTAGCCAATCAGCATGCAGAATAAGGTCATGAAGTAGATATTAATTTAACCAATCATGAATATGTAATGAAGTTCCAGTAAATATTCTGAACACTAAATCTCTGTGATATTCTCTGGTTGGCAATCATTTATATGCATTGCTACATATCAATGTCAAGCATAATGTATGCCTCAAGGGCAAAATATCTACATTTAGAGAATCACAAAAACTTTCAAGAGATCCACACCTAAGTATATTTTTCTAAAACGATGAAGAACAAAACAGAGAATCTTGAAAGTGATGACAAAGAAGGAACTTACAAATTACAATGCATCTTTGCCTTGGTTGCTTTTCTTTCATTGTTGAGACAAAATACCTGATGCCCAAAATGAAGGAAGGAAAGGTTTATTTATTGTACCATTTTGGAGGTTTCAGTACATACTCAATTGGCTCTAAGGCAGGTTGGTGTGGCTAAGGTTCAACCATTCATGATGGCCACAAACAGCAAGAGTGAATAGGGCAAAAGGGAGAGGGAAAGCACGCCTCCTTCATGCACTGACATTGTATGCCAGCTCCACCCCTCGGTGGGGGCAGCACTCACACCACCAAACCTAGTGCTAGACATCAAACCAATCACAAATGCTAGATTCAGCTGCTTCCGTGGCTGCATGAGGCTTGGGAGGGCCATCCAAACACAAAGCATAACAATCTTCAATAAAACTGAGTTGATTTCCCTTCAGAAAATACAAAACCAAAAAGGCAACAAGGTCACACATTCAAAATATTGGAAAATAAATGTTGTCAACCAAACGTTCTATATTAACAAAACAGGCTTTCAAAAATGGGGAGGAAAATGGAGGGAAAAAGCCTCCCACACATTGTGAAATTAACAACAAAAACAACAACAACAACAAAAACCCTGAGAATATGTAATTAAAAGAATCTTGCCAGAAATACAAACAAAAACAAAAACAAACAAAAACAAAAAACAAAATAAACCTCAAACAAAGGCTAAAACAAAAACAGTAAGTTGAAATTACTTGAAGAAATAAAAAGCACTAGTAAATATAACTACATAAGTAATAATATAATATGACATAAATGTTCCTGTTTTCCAATGTACATTTCCTCTAGATTTAGAACACAATATTATACAGGAATAAGACTTTTATGGATGCAAAATCAGTCATTTCCCTTCTACTTTAAATAATAGAGCTTCAACTCAGGGCCAAATACATAAGAAGTAAATACTGATGTATAGCTAGAAAACTTTCACCCTTTTAAAAACTTTTAATTTGAGGCAGAATCTTATTAAGTTGCCCAGGCTAGCCCTGTACATGTGAACCTCCTGTATCAGCCTCCAGAGTAGCCAGCATTACAGGCATACTGCCTCCAGCAGGATAAATGGTTTTGTGGACTAATAAATTATGCATATATTAATCAAATTATAATATCATAAGTTAAAGCATGTGGGAGACAACTTGAGCGGGTCCCCTTGAATACAGAACAATTGCTGCAACATTGATTATATTGAGACTTATTACCTTATGTTGATATATACAGAGCTGACTATGATATTTCCTTCTCTCTTCAATTGGCTCTAAGCATTGCAAATAAGGCTAGCTGAGGTACTGGTATGTAGTCTTTAAAGCCATCAGACAGTGTCATGTTGCCTCCCATAGTGACCTTTGTAAAATATATAAAGTATAGCAGGATGGCAGAGCCAGTGAACTCCAGGAATGTTGACTGGGAATGAGCCTCAAGAAAGAAGCCGTGAGTTCCCAGGGCATAAAGTTTTCATATCAGAAACTGAAGCAGCAGCCTTCTAAAACAATTCATTTGCTATCTTGATTGGGTTGTGCAAATTGATGCCCCTGTATATCTTTATCTGCATTTTGCAGGGATATCTTTCTCACTACCCTGTTAGCCAGCTCAAGTTACTTACATAGTTCCCGCCATCCTCACTGTCACTCATCTTCAAGCTACCCCCTTACTTCACTAGTTAATAAATACTGTGAAAGACCTGGGATCAAGACCTTTGTCTGCATGACCTCACGAGGATTGGACTCAGGACCCCTTGGCTACCCTTAACTTTGAATATGTCTCGGTGTCTTTACTCTCACCATGGGTTGCATTGGAGGTGGTCAATTGGAATTAACTTATTGGGATTCCAATAATGTCTCAGTGAAATTATAAATATAATTTCTTGGATTGTGAGGAAGACAAGAAAGGATTACAGTACTTGGATTACCGTACTCAATATTTGGGGCTACAATAAAAGCATGAATTGTAACCACCAGTAAAACCATTAAAAATAACCAATAGTTATAATGAAAGAAAAGGTAAAGTAAAAGAATATTTAATACAAAAGAAGGTAACATCAATTCTGTTAAAAATTATTCAGGACATTTAATATCACTTATTCATCCTTTCATTTGCCATTCCCACTGGGTTAAAAAAAAACAAATAAATGAGGCATCGATATTGGAATGGAAAAAGTATGAAGTTGTATTTGCAGCTGATAATCGTGTACAGAAAAATATAAGAAATAAAGATAAAACTCGACCTCTTAGTGCTAGTAAACAAGTTCAGCAAGTTTGAAGGAGTCAAAGTCCATGTTAAAAAAAAACTGCATTTTCATGTATATTCTAGCAACAAATAATATAACAAATAATACAAAAATGAAATTAAGATATCAATTTCACTTAAAATTTTTTCTAAAGGAACAAAATTTTTAGGAATAAATTTAACAAATGAGATTAATTACTTACACATTGAAAACCACAAAATGTCATGGAAAGAAATTACAGACCCAGGTAACCAGGAATGTATTCACTGTTAAAGAATTGGTGGACATCATTGGTTAGATATCAATACTCTTCAAATTGTTGGATAGATAAAAGGAAATTCTTGTCAAAATCTCAGATTTCTAAAGAAACTAACATGAAAATTATAAAGCTAGTAAAATGAAAGGAATCTAAAAAGTCAAAATAATCTTGATAAAGAAATCAATGTTTTAGGGAAAATTAAAAATGTGGAATAAAGAGTAGTTAAGATAATAAATAAATAAATAAATAAATAAAGCCTCTCTGGGACTGGAAATTGAGACACCTGGAAAATCGCAACTTAGTGAAGGGAAAAAATAAAAAGTGGATATCTGAAGTGCAAGGGAGCTGATATTATGATTGCAAATATATACTCACAAAAATACAAATTTAAAAAGAAATCAAACTTGAAACCCAGGGCCTGCAACTGCACTGCTGACCCCATCTTCCATCCATGGAAACATACTGGGTCTGTGAAAGTCCCCAGTGACACAATGGAGCTTGATTGGGGCATACATGGAAGACAGGTGGGACCAGCAGCCTGAAAGAGCCTGAAGTAGCAGTAATAATATGAATCGATGCTTGTTTAACATAAGTACCTAGCACCACAGGAGGAACTCAGGAGTCAGGCCCCTACCATACACTACATGACCAGTGCCTGGCGGAAAATGAGTCACACAGTAAGACCCTGACAAAAGTGCACACAAGGCGTGGGAAAACTAGTGAGATTGAGAAGACCAAAATATGAACCAACAGGTGAAAATGACAAAATGAAAAAGTGAAATGCAATCTCAGACCTCCAACAAGAACAAATACAGAGGACATAAACATAAAAGAATTTGGAAGATACACACCTGAAATTTCTGTAAAGATAGCAAGTGAAGTAAAGAAACAAATCCATGAGGCCATAGAGGAAATCAGATCAGAAATAATCTTCCATGTAAAGAAAGAAATGTCACCCATAATGAAGTAATTGCTCAGCATAGCTAGAGAAGTCATAGACAAAAGAAAATAAAGGATCATAGGAAAATGATAGAAACTTTGAATGAACAATACAGGAAAGAAATAGAATGCAATAAACACATTGACACAGATATACAGGAAATTTAAAATTCTTTTGAAAGCTGGAAAAACTGCTTGAACAAAACCAAAGATAGACTTTTGGACCGTGAAGACAGAATTGAGGCTAGTGATCAAGAAAGGAAATATCTCTTTAAAAAATCAAGAGACCATGACATAACAATAAAACAGCTCCAAGATGATGCAAAGAAAAATAACGTAAGACTGATAGGTGTCAATGAAAAAGCAGGAGTCAACACAAATGACATTAAAAAAGACTATTTGCAGAAGTAATAGCAGAAAATTTACAAAGCATGGGAACAGAATCTGACATACACATAAATGATGCATATAGAACCCCAAACAGCCATAACCTAAATAAATCCACACCCAGACACATAATAAATCCCAGAAATTCATCACAAAATCAGAATGTTAAAAGCTGCCAGAGAATAGAAACAGGTCACCTATAAAAGAAGGTCCAGTAGAATCGCAGCTGACTTCTCAACACAAACTCTCAAGTCAAGAAAACCTTGGAGTAAAATGTTTCAAGCCCTGAAAGAAAACAAGTTCCAACCCAGATTGATGTAGCCTGCAAAACTATCTTTCGAAATTAATGGAGAAATGAAATACTTCCATGACAAAGAACAACTGAACAAATTCATGACCACAAAATCAACACTACAAAGACTACTAAAAGATATTCTAGATACAGATAAAAATGCCCAAAATTGGAAGAACAACATTGGAAAGAAACTACCAGGCAGGGAAAGCAATTAAACAGAAGGAAAAAACAGGAAACTAACAACAGGAAAATAGCATCACAAAGATAAGCCAATACATGTCAGTTATAACCATCAATGCAAATGGCCTCAATTCACCAACCAAAAGTAACAGATTGGCAGAATGGACCCAGTAACAAGATCCAAGAAGAAACACATTTAACTCAAAAAGAAACTCATAGACTGAAAATCAAAGGAAAACAATATTTCATGCAGCAGGAGCCCGGAAAAAAGCAGGAATAGCTATCTTGTTTGCAGATACTGTGAACTTCAAATCAAAAATGATCAAAAGATAAATAAGGTTATTACACATTTTTTAGTGGAAAAATTCAAGAGGAAGAGATAACAATCATAAATATATATGCACCAAACTTGGGAGCACCCAACTATATAGGACAAATATTAATAGACATGGAAATTCATATAAGCAATAACACAATTATAACAGGGGACTTCAATACTCTTCACTGTCACAAAGAGATAGATCAACTACACAAAAAGAAATAAGAGAACTGAACAAATATGTAAACAAATGGACTTAGTAGATGTTTACAGAGTGTTTCATTCAATAACATCAGAATCCATATTCTTCTCAGCTGCACATGGATTGTTCTTTAAAATAGACTACAGACTAGTCCATAGAACCTGTTTAAGTAGGTGCAAAGGAATTAAAATTATCCCATGCACATTATCTGAACATAGTATAATGAAACTGGAAATTTTGTGGCAAAAGAAACCACAAAAACTCCATAAACACATGAAAATTAAATAATACCCTCTTGAACAACCAATGGGTCACTGATGAAATTACAGAAGAAATTGAACAATATCTACCATCGAATAAAAAAGCAAATACAACATACCAGAACCTGTAGGATACAAAGAAAGCAGTCCTCAGAAGAAAATTTACAGTGGTGAACTCTCACATCAGGCAAACAGAGAAAACAAAATAAACAATATAATGCTACACCTCAAGCTTCTAGAAAAACAAGAGCAAGTCAAGCACAAAGCCCATAAAATGGAGGAAATTATAAATATCAGAGTAGAAATTAATGCAATACTAAGAAAGCAATACAAAGAATTAATGAATCTAAGAGTTGGTTCTTCAAAAGAATAAACAAAATTGATAAACCCCTAACCAACTACATCAAAAAAAGAGAAAAAAACTCAAATTCATGCGTTGTGGAATGAAAAGAGGCACTACTGATCCTGTGGAAATTCAGAAGATCATCAATACCTACTTTGAAAATCTGCCACGACCCATATGGCTTCCTGAGGTTCTTGGGGTGAAGGACTGCGAGAGGATGAGAAAAATAAAGAAAGAGACAAAGCTGGGGTCAGGTGGAGCCCTTATCCTCCTGATGGGAGGGAAGGTACTGCTCAACCAATGCTGCCTGTTTATTTATATACTGGGAAGGATGATGTCAATTTCAGCCCCTCTGCCTAGAAACCCAGGCCTGGATTGTTTAGGAGCCTCCTGTTTTTCTGTACTGTAGCAACTTTTTTACCCACGTGCTCCCTGTTACTTTGGTAAGGTCATGTGTGGGTCATTTTCCAGCTTCAATGGCTCCCAACAAAAATCTATACTTGTATCAGATGGAAAATGCAGAAGAATTTGAAAGATTCCTAGAAACGTGTGAACTACCAAAGCTGAATCAAGAAAATATAAAAATTCTGAATAACCCAATATCAGTTAATGAAATTAAAAATATAATTAAAGATTTATCAACAAGGAAAAGCCCAGGTTCTAATGGACTCATGGCTGAATTCTACAGGAAATTTAGAGAAGATTTAACACTGATACTCCTCTAACTCCTTAATGAATTGAAAATGCAGCAATTCTCCCTAATTCATTCATATAAGCAAGTATTACCCTGATACAAAAACCAGAAAAAAACCCAACCAGAAAAGAGAACTACAGACCAATCTCCCTAATGAACATAGATGCAAAAATCCTCAATAAAATGCTAGCAAACAGAATGCAGTACATCATCAAGAAGATTATACACCTTGACCAAGTGAGATGCATCCCAGGAATGCAGGGATGGTTCCATATATGCAAATCAATAAATGTAATACACCATTTCAACAGAGCAAAAGACAGAAAAGTGAAAGATGCAGAAAAAGCTTTCCACATGCTGAAGATTAAACTACACTCAAGCCTATCACCATGCACTAAACTAAAGTCAAAATAGAACAAGATTCTAAAGATTAAAACAGAAACACGAAATCTACGGGAATACAAAGTAAGAAGGAATCTCTAAGACACGGGTAATCAGAGAGCTCATGAACACAAATCAAACTGCACAGGAAGTATTTCAAAGAATCAGCAACTGGTATCTCATTTTATTTAAAAGTTTCTGCACATCAAAAGAAATTACCAGTAGGATGAAAAAAAAAACAAACCAAGTTTGGGAAAATACTTTAGCCAACTGTCCCTCAGACAAAAGACTTCTATCTAGAACTTACAAAAAATTGAAAAAACGTCAGGCCCCTCAATTCAAAGACCCAGTCAAAAATGGGTATCTGAGATAAGACATAATTCTCAGAAGAAGAAATATAAATGGCAAATAAATATATGAAAAAATGTTCCACACCATTTGTCATTCGAGAAATGCAAGTTAAAACAACACTGAGATTTCATCTCACTCCAGAAACAATGGTCAATATCAAAAAATCAGCCAATAACAAATGCTGGAGGAGTTGCATGGGAAAAGGAAACTTCTACTTTGTTGGTGGGAGTGTAGACTGGTGCAAACACTTTGGAAATCAGTGTGGAGATTCCTCAAAAAACGAGGATTAGAGATCCCATTTGACCCACCTATTCCCATTATGGTTATTTTCCCAGAAGAATTGAAAACATCATACCACAGTGATATATGTGCACTTATATTTATAGTAGTATGATTTATAATAGCCAAATCTTGGAAACAATTTAAATGCCCATCAATCATGGAATGGATAAAAAAAGATGTGGTATTTTTATACAATGGATTACCATTTAGTTATAAAAAAGGATATTTTTGAGGCTTTTGTAGGTAAATGAATGCAACTTGAGAACATATTCATAAATGAAATAAATCAGACTTGCATGTGTAAAAACCGTATTGTCTTCCTAGTGTAAGAAGTTGAAAGAATAAGTAAAATCCAAAATCTATAATAGATACTGTAAACAGGTAAGAAACTGCTCAAAGGGAAAGAACAACTGGGAGGGGGGGAAAGGAGAAAAGAATGAAGGGAAAAGGAAAAAATACAAATTTGTATATGTATACACAAGATAACTAAGAGAATTGTGTTAATAATTCCATTAGTTCATGGACACTTAGTGTTCATAGTGTTTGATCAGTTTTGCAAGCCTGTATCTGGTAATCTAAACATCTATTTTGAAGATAACAATATACAATATAATAACCATTTTTAATTTCCTCTCACCCTGTTTTGAAATCCTATATTGCTATTGATTAGAATTTGTTGTTGTTTCATTTGTTTTTGTTTTTTTCTGTGTTTTTTTAATAAAAAACAAAACAAATTTGTAACCCTCAGCTCCCAATTTCCAAATATACTAAAAAAGTTACAGAAGATAATGAGAACATCATCAAAAATGCATAGACACAGTTTAAGGGACTTGAAATAAGATTTTTCATGAACAAATGCTCACTCTTGTGTTTTTTTAAAATTTAGTTTAAACTGACAAGTAAAAATAAAGATGTTTTACGTATTTCATGGTACCATGCAATATTTCACTTTTTGGAGTTTTAGTAATCCTCTATTATTATGAGTGAGCTTAAACTTTTTTCCTAGTAATCATATATATATATGTTTTATATATATATATATATATATATATATATATAACCATTGTATATATATATATATATTTTATAATGTTGATATCAGATTTAGCATACTAAACTCCTCAGTTATTTATTATAATTTCTTTGTTCTGGAAACATTCAATTTTCTTTATTCTTTCTTTTCAAATATACAGAACATTATTTATAGTCATCTTACTGTACAACAGCATACCAGAACTTCTTGCTCATATCTCACTAAAACTATATAACCGTTGATCAACCTTCATCAAAACTTTCTTCCTTCTGCACTTTCCCTAGCTTTTTGTAACTATCATATTACTTTTAATTTCTGTGACATAAACATGTTATATTCCACATACAAATGAGATTATGTAGTACTTGTCTTTTTACCCTGACTTATTTCACTTAACCTAATTATTCACTGTTCTTATACCTGAATAGTATTCCATTGTTATTTTCTGCCATTTTTACAATGGCCATTCTTACTGGAATGGGGTGATATCTCATTCTGTTTTGATTTGCAATTCTGTAGTGTTTAGTGATGCTGAACATTTTCTGAATGCCTGTTGGCTATTTGCTTAACTTCCTTAGAAAAGAGAATTTTGATAAGGGTAATGACATAATTTAATATAGATGGAAGTTCCTTTAAGAAATGAAGTTAGGGCAAGTGAATATTAAGCAAAAATTTGAAACTTCCTTTCTCACATCATAAAAGTTTTAAAAACAGATACAAACTAAATATAAGAGCTAAAAGTATAAAACTCTTTGAAGGGAATAGAAGTTTTAATCTTTGTGACTTCTGGGTGGAGGTAATGGATATTTTAAAGATATAGGACCTAAACCAAAACCAATGAAAGAATAAATTAATACATTGGATTTCATCAAAATTAAACTCTTGTGTTTCAAAGAATATTTTCAAAAGAGTAAAAAGAGAAACTCAAAATGGGGGAAAATATTTAAAATCATATCTTTAATGAGGGACTGGTTTTCAGAATTCATAAAGGGTTCTTAAACTCAGTAAAAAAAGACAATTTAAAAATGGGAAAGGGTTTGTAGAAACATCTTAACACAGAAGCACATGAGAAAGTGAATTAAGAAACTACAAATCAAATCATACTGAGATACTACTTCACAATTACTAAGATTTTTACATTTTAAAAACTGGACAGCAACAAGTATTTGGCATGGATGTGAAAAAAATTAAACCTCATGCATTGTTGGTGGGAGTGTAAAATAGTTCAGATATTTTTTAAAGTACCTTGGTGATTCTTAAAAACATTAAGCATAATTCTACCATCCAACCCAGCAATTCCACTCCTAGACATTCCTAAGACAACTGACAATGTATATTTACGCAAATATTTGTATGTAGATGTTCATACAAACATTATTTATAAAAGTAATAACAAAAAACCTGGAAGGCATCCATCCGTTCATATACAGATAAATATTAATGGGATGTTGTACAATTACACACTGGAACATTATTTAGCCTTAAATGATATGAAGTACTAATATATGCATGTTAAGTGAAAGAATTCACATACCAGAACCACAATGTATAATTTTACTTACATGACATGTGCAGAATACACAAATGCATAGAAATAGAAATTGGAATCCTTTGTTTGGGGTGGAGGAGAAACAGGCAGTATGACCTAATGGATACAGCATTTCTTTGTTGGCACAGTGAAAATGCTCTAAAATTCATAGTAGTGATAGATTCACAATGTCATGCATATGCTAAAACAACACTGAATTTTGTAGCTTAAAAGTATTGATTTTGCAGCATGTGAATTTCATCTCAATTTTTAAAATAATGTAAAGCATTTCTGAGGTTGACTTATCCATTACCTGTTTGCAAATCCCTGTTATCAAAATTAGGATTAAAATGAATATGAAGATGAGAATCAAAATAAAGATGATGATGATGATGATGATGATAATGACAGTGTCTGGGGAAAACTAATCATTTTCTTGTTCAAATGTTTTTGTAGATTACTTTTCCACCATGCATGCCATTCAAAGATGAGGTCTACATGAACAAAACAAGTTTTTTTTTTTTTTTTTTGGTGCCAGGGTTCAAACTCACAACCTTGAGCCTGCCAGGCAGGCGCTTAAGCCACTGAGCTAAATCCCTGGCTCTACTATTCTGAGACAGGGTCTCACTACGCAGTTCTGGCTGATCTTGAACTCACTTTGTAGCCCAGGCCGGTCTCGAACTCACAATGATCCTCCTACCTCAGCCTCCTGAGTGCTGGGATTAAAGGCGTACGCCACCACGCCCAGCTAAAACAACTTTATTAACCTTTATTAATGTGGTCTACTTCCCTGTAAAACCCTTTAAAAGATTACATGGGCAATCTACGTGCATAAGTTTCAAGGGGGTTTGAACACATGTCACATTGCACATTGTTAATTAAAAATAGATGGTTTCTACTCTAAATGTAAAACTCTAAAATTTCAGCATTGAAACACTTAAAAAATATCAACACTTTAACTTTTTCATTTAACATGAAATTTCACTTTAATAAAGATCTGAGTTATCAGACTCCTTATATACTTCTTCACAGCTGGTACATAAGAAGTTAAATTCATATGTTTCTGACGTCAATTGAAAATTTCTTTTTTAATTACTCAATAAAGATACAATGATTTTCTTACATTCAATTTTTACAACATACTTGGCCTATTTCTCTATTCTTAGATTCATCCATCTTTATTCCTTTTATATTTGGCACAATATTCTCTTACATCTCAAATAAATACTTAGCTGCAAGTATAAATAATAATAATAATAATAATAATAATAATAATAATAATGTATTGGAGTGAAGCTCTAGGGGAAGAATTTTCTATGATTGATGATCCCAAAAGAGAAATCAATGCAAAAGTTAATCAAACACAATACACAACCAGACAGACTTGATCCATTAACAGCAAGAAGGAAGATGAAGGTAGTAGTAAAAGAAACGCCAGATGATTAATATGTACGAAGTTGTGTGTTAAACATGTTTTTAATTTCTCTATTGAGTGAGCTATAGTACATGGACTTTTTGGCATTCAACTAAATTAATATTAAACCTGTTGTTTTATATATTTATTTCTACCTTTGATTGCTCTGAGAATTTCTTTCATTAGAAAATCTCACCATAAGACTAGAATATATGACACTTGAATACACTTAGTAGGATGTCAAAGACAATAGTGTAGTTCTTTTGTTGATCATTTATCAACTTTTACAAAGAAAAGGTCTTTGAAAAGCTTTTCTCTTTTTCTTTAGAAGTTTATTTTGTTTTTCTCAGAGTGATTTTTTCTTTTATCAATTTCTCTGAGATGGTTTCTAGCTCTCTTTCAGACTGTTTAATTCTTTTAACTTTTAATTTTTATAAAAACATGTTGCAATACATGATGATTATATTCCTTCTAAGGAATTAGTACATGTTCATAACACATCTCCATTCTTTTTTCCCTCCTTTTCCCTCTCCTTTCCTTTGCTTGGTCCCCTTCTCATTTGAAAAAGATCTCTCCTTATTTCTTCTTATCTATCCTTTATTTTGTTCTTTATTGGAAGCTATAATTTAAGTAAAATAAATCAGCCACACAAGCTTAAATACTGGATGGTTTCTTTTTCTATTTTAAAAAGCAAAACAGACAAAAGGGTAGAAATAGTACAGAATTAAAAAAACAGTAAGGAATCAATACTCGTAATATATTACACACTGTTACCTCAAAGTAGTTGTTCAAGTTACAAGATCTAGGCATAAAAAATGATCAGACAATCAAACAATGACAACACAAACTATTCTTTTTGATGAACTAACAGAGAATTAGTAGAAAAAACTCAAAATATAAATCAAAATCTTTCATTTTAATGCCAGTATTTTTAAGTATAGTTTGTTTTATTTTTAATGGACCCCCAAAAACCATGTCTTATATGTTACCTTTCTTTTATTGACAGTTTGTTAGGAGAAATAAAAATCCAAAATCTGATGAGGAAATTAACAAAAACTCAAAAAGTTTGCTTTCTAAGAATTGAATGATATCAATCAAATTGGTGGAAGAGAAATCGCCTATCTTGCAGAAGCTTTCTCTATTACTCCATGGTATATGATGTATACAGTGATGTCCGTGCATTGGGGTTCACTGTGTAAGTCTGTCTTTTAGTGACAGTAAACTAAAGTTTTCTTTGTAACAATAATCTGATATTTTTTTTGGAGGATCATAAGATTTTCAGGATTAATTTTTATTTTATCTTGAATGGTATGTCTATTTTCCCCCACAGATGACTGAGTTTAGACATTCATGAAGTGTACTGCATGGTATTAGTACTGTGAATCTCAATGGGTTATTTTATCATTCCTTTCAATACTGTGGACTGTGACACCCAGAATAAGTCAAAACTTCAGTGTAATTCTTCAGGTATAAATAGTGGGTATCCTAAATAATACAGTTAAATTCCTCTGTTTTCTGACCTCATTGTTAATTTTTTTCCACTTAAATGATTTCTCCCACTTTAGTTGTATGTTTTTTCCATTCTATATGAAAACCTTCCTTCATTTGACTATGAAGTAAGTGATACAGAGCATGGTCAGGAAATTTAAAGGAATCGATCATATCCTCGGGGTTTCTACACTGTTTCTGCGCTGTGCTCTAGCCCAAGAACTTTAGCATTTGCATAATGCTAAACATAACCTGCTACATGCAACAATGTGATTCGGTTATAGGAACCTTTGACACAGGGACATTTTTGTCCAAAGAACAGAAGTTTTGGCGTCCTAGACATAGATTTTGGTATGATGTATAAATATCATCTATATAATTTGACTACAACTTTCTTAAGCATGATCTTTCATATGCCTGTGAGTTGTAAACTTCTTATCAGCAAAAGTGTTTTATTTGTTTATTCTTTTTTTTAAAAAAAATGTTTATCATGTTATTCTCAATAGCTAACATAGGGATGACATCTGATAGCAGCTCATTATATAAAGATTGTGTGAAAGCCAGATAGCTCTCAGGGAAGAGCTGTACTGGATGATGACCAAAATGGACCAATTATAAATTCTTTGAGGTTTTATAAGAATATTTCACATTTAAAATGAGGATATATTTTCATACGTGTGTTTCAATAATATATATTTAAAATAGAGAATAATTATGAAATACATAATTATTATTAGACTTACATATCCATGCATGTGAAATAAACCAACCTCTTCCTTTCATGAAAAACTCTACTATGTTATTGGCCTAAATCATTTCTGTTTACAATTTCCTCCCTTGGCTGTGTTTTGGAAAGATCCTATGCTTTTTGCAGCTATAACTCTATGCAAAGTTATCATTTGAATTAAAACTTATTAAGATTTCTTTTTACCCATTTTTCATTTCTCTCAGAAGCCATGAAAATAAATATTTGGTTTGCTTTGTGAAACTCAAAAACTGTGGCATGACTGCAAAATGAAGCAAACAGAAATTGATTTCCTTATTCCCCAAAACAGAAGAAATGTAATTTCTGAGGTGCCTGCTGGATGTGAAAATTTTTTCCCACACTGCTCTACGTCATTCCTCTAGAAACTTTAAGATTCTTTAAAAGTATCTACAAAATTAGGTGAAGGGTAAAATTATGAATTTCCCACTTGGAAGAAAGTGGCTTAAATTCTATCCAATTATTTGCCATGACAACCAGCTAAACACAAAAGAGCTAGAATGGATGTAGAGTACTGCCTCTATAATCATCACTGTGTGTCCTTCAAATCATGGATATGCAGCACCACTATCCCCGGCTACTTCAGGGCCATAAGCCTACACGGTAATTACATGCTTTGGAACACTCCACTTAAGTGCATCAATAATATAGTGAGTGAACATGTTCTTTAATTCTGCACCTGTAAGTGGAGGGAAAAATAAAGAAAATATCTCCATTAAAAAAAGGAAAAAAATAAATTAGCCAGCCAAGTTATTTTTTAGCTGCTTTGTGAGGTATCCCTCTAAAACTCAGATGGTTAATAATTCAAGGTTTTCCATAAATATAATCAAATGACAAAATATCTGTGCTTGTATGATTGTAAAGGTCAAGACACACAAAAATAAAAGCTGAGAAACAGGAAAGAAAAGCAATTAAATTTGATATTTTGTTTTTAATGTACCCATTTCAGCTGAGCATTACAAAATTCCAAGGTTACTATTCTTTCCCTTACATATCTCTATACAACTGTTATTAAAGGAATTTAGAAGATACCACCTACTAATGGAGCACTAGTAACACAAAAGAAAAATTAATACATCACAGCATTATAAAACTGTATTGCTCAGCATAGTATTATTAATACATTCTAGAAGGAGAGGGCTGTGTGTGATTTATTTTATAGAATTTAAATCCATGTTTGTCTCAGAAGTGGAAAGTTACTAAAGTAAATTGAACAGAGAAGATTAGTCATTAGAACTTAAGGGAGAATAGGTTATTGGTGTAAAATTTTAAGACCTTTTTCCTGGCTAAATATTTCAATAAAAATGGTATACTTTTCTAAGGTCATAAACTTATTCTGAAAATAAAATACTTTTGAATGACTCATTTCCTATATTCTTGTGAAATTTCAGAAGAATATTTATAAAAATGCGTACAAAATTGTAATGAAATTCATATTCTTACAATTGGAAACAAATGAGCTTTTGGTAGGTCCATTCTAAGTCTTCTACTTCAGAATAAAAGGGAAAAAAGGAAAAAAATCTATGCAAACACCAATGTTTATAAGTAAATTATCAACATTTTTAATGGAGATACTCAATGCAAAATATGTCTGCATATATTGACTTCAAAATACATTTATTATTTAAATATGAAAACTTTGACTTAATTTTAGAATATCCTATAAAACACAGAAAATGAGATGGTGATCTAAAATTCCTAAAGAATACAGGGTTTATTGAATAACCAGAAAAGAATGTATTGGTTTTGAAAAAAAGTGTACTACAGAGTGAAATCGTATTTGCTTTTCTTTTTCATTTTAGATTTCAAATTGAAGATGTACACATACCTCATTAATTATTATTACATCCATAGATATGATATCATCTTCCATTAATTTCCATAGACTCATTTCTTATCAGGGACATGTCTCACATATTACTTTTAGGACCAGGAGGAACATTGATTTTCCTATTGATTGACAAAAGAATTAATGTAAATTCTTTTTCTAATAATAAATAAATTTTTTGAAAAACATTTATTTACCATTCGGAAATTGTTTTTAAACAAAACTCATCATTACATCTGCAAAGCTACACCACTGAAACATTATTGACATGTTTCAAATAGTACGTATTAGAATTGTGTAATTAATTTTAGTGTTTATTCATGATTTACTTTATGATTTATGACTAGTGGTTGTGAAGGTTCATATTGGTGAGATGATGAATTTTGAAATTTGTATGCAACTCTTATTATGTAGATTCCCACTATTTAAACAGTATTTTTTATACAGGACAACTACTGTCTTAAAAGTTTATGACCCAAAATGCAAATTGCATTAATTTGCAATGAACAACTATTATAAGAAAAGTGAGATGAAATATCATCTAATTTTGGGAGGAAATACAAATTGTCATATGAGAGTTCAGTCTTTTTCTTTGTACTTTCTTTTGATGACATGAATACAAGAACAGGCCCATTATGTATAAGCAGACAACATATTAACATGTTGATAAGACTTGGCTTATAAAATGTAGTCTGGACAGAATACTGCAACTGAATTTCCAACCCATGAGACAGTTTTATGATAGAAATATTGGCAAACCTTTTGAAGATACAGTCATTACTCTTCTACAATAATTAAGTAATGGTACAATGAGAAACAAAATTGGAAATGTTGATGATTGAGTATTGTAATGATGCCCCATCAGTTTTTGTTTAGTTTTTCTTTAGTTTTGCTGTGTTTTCCCTTTAGATGCTATTTGATAATGTTGAAACAAGGCAATTAAAAATTAGATCATTCAATTGGCCTATTTCTTTGATCACAATAAAAATCTTAGCAAGAATGTCACCTTTCCAAGGGCAATTGAGTACAGGGTATTAATCAGACATATAGAAACTATCTCTTGGTGTCATCTAGTGGTTGTATTTCCTCACTGCATAGAAGAAATGCCTCATTGGTTCTGAGTAAAAAATTGTTTTATTACATTTGTTTCTGAGTGACTGGAGTAAAAGAAGTTGCCATTTTTAACAGATAAGAGAAGGTTAGTAGCAATCAAGCCTTTCTGGGCTCTTCACCCTGGCCTTTTGCTGTGTCTTCTTATAAGGTCAAGACACATCGATGGGAAGCTCAGTTGGAGTACACTGGTGTGAAGGTGCTGTCTGCTGCCCCATTTAGGCTGCATGACTGAATGACTGAGTGTTGTTAAGGGACATCCACAGCCAATACACATGGTATTTTCTGTTAGCTGGCTGAGCACCACTCAGGGAATTCTGACAGATTGAGCTGACATGCTAACAATCTGATTGCAGATGGCGATGGTAGGAGCCTCCAAGTGAAAGAGAAGAGTCCCCTGACCCTCCTGTCATCCACTCTCTCAATCTCCATCCTGGGACGGGGATACCGAGCAACTATCTCAGGGAAAGGTGACACAGTGAAAATAACTTATCCACAAATGTGTTGAAATGTCATTGCTAATGTTATAGTTCCTTTAAGATGATCTATAATTTCTAATATAACTTTTCAGCTTGGAAAGGAAAGGGCACCAAGGCTGGGTTGACAGAAATAAATTATCCAGATAATTAAGGCTAACTACTCCACTTTCTCCTACTCCCTGGCCCATGCGCAGACAATAATAGGGCTCAATTATTTATAATTCAGGAATTTTTTTCTTTAAAAGATGGATTTTCTGTAAAACTGGCATTTGAATGGCTCAAAATTAATATCATTAGGAAGAAAATTAATAGCAAATCGTAATCAGGAAATGTACAAATTTTCAATTATCATAGTTTCTGTTACCTCCAGTGAAACAAAGATAAGGTGCAATTTAAAAATGGAAAAAAAGAACAAGACACTTCTTTCTCATTTTCCTTATCTGATATGCTTAGGGAAACTGCATTTTTAAATAATCTTCATGGTTTTGACAATATTAAACAAGGGTTTTCTTTACAGATATATAGAAACTTTCTATTACTATGTGTATGTTTCTTTTGTTATTAAATTTGTTTTTTTATTGGTGGTTACATTTTATTGTCAATAGGTCTTTAATTTACATTTTATTGTCTATAGGTCTTACATATAAGCACAAATTAATAAAATATGAGAACATGAAGCAATATAAATTTTCTAAAGTTCCTCTTTCCCTTTGTTATAAAGAAATTTTCCACTGATAGTATCCTTTAAATGCAAGTGTATGTACTCCTATGTATATAAATTTATAATATATGACTCTAAGACATATATGTGTCTATATATACATCCATATAGATATGTATGTATACACACAAGTACATATGTGTGTATGTATACATGTGTATGATCTCTAAGAGAATTACTCTCAGTTCACAAACATTAATCCAAAACGTATTAAACAAATTAGTGTTCACATACTTCATCAAAATACATTATTTTTATTCTAAAAACAATCACAAAACTAGCTACTAGATCTTACCTCTTAGATAAGAAAGAAGCAAATTTGGTTTAATGCAGCTCTGTTGGTGATTGTTGACTAAACATAATTTTGTCTTGTAGAGCATGTGATTTTAGCAGAATAAAAAGTTATGTGGTGATGTGTATGTTTGTAAGATTCCTAAAACCCTAATCAGATTTGATTCCATAAAGAAAGTGCCTCAAATCTGAAGCATAAAATCTGATGTAATTTTCAGTCTATGAACACATTTTCAAGTTCTAGTTCTTGAAAAAACAGCTAATATCAGAGCACAAAGAAAATATTTTCTTGAAAAATAGAATAAGCAATTTAAATATTTTGTCTGAAGAAAATAGGGTTCTGTCTTAATATCTTCCCAGTTTAATTTTAACATTTTCGATAAACTAAATATATGATATTTAACGAGGAATTAGATGAATGACCATCAACTCTAGCAAATAGGAAATATATATATATCCTCAATATTAACAATACTGGGGAGGATCTAAGAAGAAGACAGCTAGCCGGCCTTCCTGGTAAATGGTGCAAGAGGTGCAAATTCCAGGAAGAGAAAAATCAGTGCCTCCCGAGAATCCACCATGCTGGGTCTGGGAGGATTCAAGAAGAAGACAACTAGCTAGCCTTCCTGGTAAGTGGCACAATGAGTTCCAGGAAGAGAAAAGTCAGTGCCTCCTGTGAGCCTCCTATATGCGGGCTGAGAATCAACAACACCCCCCACCCCGTAAGCAACCCTCTGGTTGGGAGAGCTGGCCAAGTTGATAGCAACTAAGGTACATAGAGCAACTAAATGCTAGTATTGTTTGGTTGATTTTGCAGGCCTGGGCCCAGCAGTCTGAGCATCTCTTGGGAGGATGACAGTATGCAATGTAGCAAATATGGGGGATTTCCTTCTATCTTGTCTTCAAAATCCATTATTGTTCTCATTGTTTTGCTTTATTCTGATTAATTATTTTGCTTTACTCAATATTCTGTTTTGATTGGTTTTATTCTGTTTCATTTTTGGTTTGATTTTGCTATACGTGATGGAAACAACAACTATTGTAAAGATAACAAGATATACCATAGTAGTTATTGCTTTCCTAATATCCTGCTTTGAAGTTCTGTACCAATTTTATTGCTTTGTTCTGTTTAGTTTTGTTGGATTTTACTATCTTTAAAATAAAATTTTAAAAAATATTAACAATACTACTTGCAAACAAGAAAATGTTAATTACTATCTGAAAAATTGTTGAGGAAGTATCAGTAGAGTGTTAATTTAATATAATTTGCTATTCTTGATATTGTTTCACATTGCTGGCTCTTCGAAATGTCCTTATGAAGTAGATTTTGTTCTCTTATATTTTGTTGCATTTCTAAACCTGACATGGCTACTGGCCTTGCATTTTCCTGTAATGGTTAGGTAAATTGTGAACAAACTGGATTTAAAACAACTTTTCTTCATTTTTTTCTGTATCCATTTTACACATTATAGCACAACTTTTCTTCTTTATTTTTGCTATCATTGTTACACACTGTAATATCTGTGGTTTCAGCTGCATATTTGTCCAAATAATGAAAAATAATATTTCGCACTTGGACAACCTCATGAGGGACACTCCGTCAGAGAATATAGCTACCACATTACTTTGTAACTTTCATAAATGGTAGCTTCACCTCTAATATCCTCTTGCATTTTCACCCAGTTCTCCTAAGAATATCTATACATTGATAAAATTGCAAAACCAAATGCGCTCAATAGATTAAATAGATCAAAGTGGCAGAATCTTCCCTTTTCTTGCTGACCATGGAAGGGAGCATGTTCCCTCCCACATTTCCCTTCATTCCCATTTCCTCCAGCTTGCTTCCTGGAGGATGGCCTGGCAGCTAGCTCTGGTCACTTCACAATCACCCTCCAAGCCATATTTACAAGAGGCATAGTTCAGATGACAGCCTCAATGTCCCTCTTCTGCTCCTGTGCTTCCTCTGCTGCCTCTTTGAGGAGGTTGGGGAAACAGACCCTGACAGAGCATAGACTAGGAAGGGATCAAAGCCCATTCATCATTAATACTCCTGAAATCCCCAGACTCCACTGAGCCATGACCAACAAACCAGGTTTTATGGAAATTTCTCCGAAGGAGAAGTTATAATTTCAACCCTAGCAGCAGAAATGAGACAACCTTCAGTCAAACACTTGCTTCTCCCAGTGTTCTGTGTCATCATGACAGAGGTGGCTGTCTTAGATGCCCTGTACCTACTATTGGAGAAATCTGCCTGGACCAATCCAAGATGACCTGGTGGCAAGATGGAATTTGGGCCAATCACAAGGCTATGAAATATAGCACACTGCACATGTGTGGGGCCACTGTTGCTCTATGTACACAATTTTCCCACCGCATTCCCTAGACTAGCTAAAGTCTCCCTCCAGTATACTGATCTCTGGTTTTCTGCAGCACAGGCCCAAACAAAGCCTCAATTCAGTGGTCCTGTAAATTTCACAATTCATTACTCCGGAAGTGTGGGAGCAAGTCTTATTAAAGAGATACAATCTGGACATGGTGGCATATGCCTGCAATCCCACCACTCAGGAAGGCTGAAACTGAAAATTGCAAGACTGAGGCCAGTCTGGGCAACATTTATTTAACAAGACTCTGTCTCAAAAATTTTTAAAGTTTAACAAGTACTGGGGATATAGCTCAGTTTGGAGGGGCTGAGTTCAATCCACAATTCCTCAAAAACAAAAAAAACAAAAAAACAAAAAACAAAAAACAAAACAAAAAGCCATGACCTGCAGTTAGCTACTGAAGAGTTTCAGAGACTGGCAGCAGAGACCAGCAATAATCAGTGAAGGTTAGTGGAGTAGTGGCAAAGACCACCAGAGATGAGCAGCATCAACCAGCATTAGTCAGTGGGAACAAACAGCTACATCTACCAGCAGCATTGCCCAGTGATAACTGGCATCAACAAGTGCACCTTGTTGATGGTGGCATCTGTTAGCAGTGGTGTCAGCCAGTGATGACAAGGAGCAGTTGACAGAACTGGCAGACATTCATGGAGAGCCCCAGAGACCCAGCAAGAGGCTGCTAGAAGTGCTCCAAGGAGGTTCCAAGGAGGCCCCAACCTTTGGCTGCTGAGAAACTGATGGTGGTGGCTAAAAGTTGCCGTGGTCACAACACTTACAGCTGCAGCACTGAGCACTGAGAAAGACCTGGCAGCAAGAACCCACAGCTGCTAATGGAGCTGCACTTTGCTAATTCTCATATTCTATCCTAATTGAGCAAAAGAACCCTCATCTGATTAGCAATGTCTTGGCAACCACAAAGGGAGCTTCCATTTAGACAAACCTCAGGAAGGAGACGGGTAATAGGATGATCAATGTAGACTGGCTTCCTGAATGACAAGAAGCCATCTGAACTGCTTCAGTGTTGGTGGGCCCAGGTCTGATCATCCCCATCTGTGGGGTTCTCTCTACTCAAGTGATGCTAACCCCTTCCTTTGTGTCTCTGTCTTTGGTTTTGTAATCAGCTTCTATTCCTGTCTCTGCTTCTTTTTCTTTTGTTTTATGAGACATCTTCCTTTCTTTTCTTGTTTCTTGGTTAAGGACTCATGCTATTCCAAAGGATCTCTCCTCAATTGTCCAATTACTAACTTGAAATTAATCAATCTTCTAACTGCATCTTAAAAATTATTTATTTGAAATTGTATCTTCTGCAGAATTGATTTACCCATCTCATAGGGAATTTCCCACAGGACTTGAAATTAAACAAAATTTGGATAAAAAATAAATAATAATTAGTTAAAATTAGTCTGACTATCAGAGTGCCCTGACATTCTTATTGGGGCTGGTTGAGGCTACCAACTCTGTCCATGCATTAGATATTTCCTGGAAGCAGAAGGAAAACCACAACAGTGCTTTACCATAGCAGGCAGATATACACATTAATGCACTTTGGGGCTTAAAGAACCTAGCTTGATCATCTGGAGTTAATTGCATACCAGAATGGTTGCCCCTCTTTAGTCCTTAAGGGAGTAATTCTGACTTTGGCATGTGTGCTTCATGATAATGGCCTTTTTTGTAGATTAGGTTGAACATTAGTTCTCTTCCTGTTGGAGATATATTTTCTTCTGGATAAGAGGCCATAACTCTTCAAATTTTCTTGTGTTTGATTCTTATTGCTGTCTGCTCAGAGCTTATTGTATCTGTGTTGGTGATTTACAAAAGTTATCATTCGAGCTATGTTCTTATCTGGGAAAATACTGATTCTTGGGCTAATTTGGTGTACTATTATTGTGATCTAGTCTGTTGTTACTCTTTCCTGTCTAATGTTGCTGTATTAGAAGTGGTAAAGGTATATTGTCTGAAAGTAGTTTCCTTTTTTTGCATTTTCCCTTTTGAATTTGGTTATTACAGAGTCTCTCATCTCAGGTAGTTGCCAAAAGGCAGTAGTACACCTAACAAGTTCAGAATTTTATTTTAAACTCAACTTTTTAGTCCCTCTTTATAGTAAATTCTTAACCTAATATGGAGCTACAGATACTGTTCTAAAAGATTAGTCATTAGGCTGTCTTTCAGTTAAATGAGGCAAGTTTAAGGACAATGTTTTTGTTTTTGTTTGGTTTTTTTTAGAGGTTGATCTGTTTTTATAATACAGCTTGGTTCCAGTATTAATTGAGAGACCAAGAACACTGACCTGAAAGTGAATCTCTGAATTTTAGCAACACTTTTCCTAGATTTGTTCTGCAGTATGGAAGACTAAAATTACTTATGTCCAGAGTTTTCTAGTTTTACACCTTGACAAGGCCCTGAGAGTTTGTGCAACCCTCCAAGACCACTTCACTTTTATACAGTTAGTTGACAAGGAGCTTTCCAGTGACTCTTGACATTCAACCTATTTTAACTAAGGTTTCCAGAACCATGGAGTTTTATGGTCTGCCAGAACCATAACCTTCAGCTCCCACTCTGTCCTTCCCTTTGTGGGAGGGATCCAGCCCCTGTAGTATTAGGATCCAACCTGTGTAGTATCGGGAGTTGAATTCCCTGCCAATCTAATCCCTAATCCTGTCTTCTCCAGTAGCGTGACAGGTAGGAAGAGCAACTATCGGGGTGCATGCAACTTCCTTTGTCAGATTTAGATGTAAGTAAAGAGGGATTTGGCCAACTCTCAAATGATCCCAATTGCTTCACTAAGGTTGTCTTGACCTTTGATTTGATGTAAGGTGACATTCAGATACTGCTATTGCTACACAGTGGACAGAGAGGACCAGGAGGACTAAACAAAAAAAAAAAAAAAAAAAGCTGGATTCTCAGTTGTGACATTAAAATCCCAGTTTTCCTTGTGGCATGTGAATAGTTGTAGCTTGTTAGGACTGGAGCCTAGACTCAGGCCACAGTACCTGGACCACCAACTCCTGGACCATCAGCTCTGAGGAAGGAAATTTTCCCTTAGAGAAAGCTAAAAATTCTGAATGCATGATGGCCAAAATGCAGAAGGCTCATAGAGTTCAAGGCTTCCCACAGGTGCCATTGAAAACTGTACTCCCATCACCACAGAGGCTTGGATAGACACTGACGTAACAGGGAAGAATATCAGCTTTCCTTTGGGCCCTGGATCATTTGTTACAAAAACATTGCCTGCGAATGTCTTGCTCATAGCTTCTGCAATGTTTGGGTCAGCAAGTTCTGCACACCTCACTTTGAGCAACCTTGTCTGCCATGCATATGAGGGGCCTGGGCTTGAGGGTGGAAGGCATCTTACTGCAAACAGCAAAGAATGCACCCCAACTCTATTAATGCTTCCGGGGTTACAACTGTTTAGTTAGAATACCCCTGGCACAATTTAAGGTAACACTAGCCTAGAGAAAATGCCAAAAACAAGGCATAAAGGGTATCACGACATCTTAGCTGACCATTATGACCAGGTGCAAGAACATGGGCTGTCAGAACAGTTATCCTTCTCACCATTAAAACAATGATAGAGCAAATATTTTAGCGGCAAATATGACTAGAATCAGGGTAGTACAAGTTCTAGCTTTGCTGGCCCAGCAAGGATATTGTCTCCTAAGAAGGTCCAAGTTTCCACCAAGACGTAAAATACCTGGTTTATGTCCTTGATCAAGACATGAGAACAAAGGACCAGAAGAAGACAAAGGCAATGTTCAGTGTATCTCACCTCAAATCAAAAGTAAACTGAAGGTTTTTCTGGGGATGGCTAATTTCTGCTATCTCTTGATATCTGGGTTTAGCCTGATAGACAGACCTCTGAAAATATACAAAGGGAAAAAGAGATCTTTCACTCTACGAGTAAGTAGAGTACCAAGAGGTGGGAACAGGAGTCCTTACTAAAGGACTATGTGGTGTCTCTTGGCAGGCAGCCTGTTTTGCCAAGTACTTAGATACAGTGACTCTGGGTTGGCCCGATTGCTTTACAGCAGTGACTACACCCACCTTCAGTGCGACTGAAGCAACTATATTTTTTCTGAGGTAAGATTGGGAAGTACAGTTCCCTCGTTGGATTCAACTGCCTTAGAGGCAAAAGGACATCAGTGGTTGATTGTAGGCCAATTGTTACAACATCAGACAGTTCTGTTAAGACTGCTCGGACATAACCTCAGTAAACAGTTCTAGATTGCCTTCTCCTCTCCAGATCTTCAGTAAAACATAAGGTTACTAAAAGTTAAAAATTCAACTAATAAGTGTAATTCTACAGGAAGGGATATTGGACTGTGTTTTGATAGGAAAACTATGAAAATAGAGTGTTTTTATTTACTTGAAGAGTAATTTATTCTAGATTTAGAGTTTTATGGGAATGTTTCAAAATGAAGATTTAGGAAAGGAAGTGAAGGAGGTGTAAAGATTTGGATATAAAGAGATAATATTTTTGAATAAGAAAAAAATTTTGTAAAGTCAGATTTTGACCTCAAAACCAGAAAGTTAAAGTTCCAGAGAGTTTGTGATATGAAAGGAAAAGTATTTGTATGTTAAATTATCTATAATTAAAGAGAAAAATGTAGCCAGGTGTGGTGGTGCATGACTTTAATCCCAGCACTCAGGAGGCTGAGCTAGGAGGAGCGTTGTGAATTTGAGGCCGGCGTGGGCTACAACACAAGCACAAGACCAGCCTGAGCTACACAGTGTGACCCTGTCTCAAAAACCTAGAACTGGGAGTTTGGCTCAGTGGCTTAAGCACCTGCCTGGTAGGCGCGCGAGTGTGTGAGTTCAATCCCCAGTGCCAAAAAAAAAAAAAAAAAAAGAGAGAGAGAGAGAGAAATGTAAACAGTTCTCTAAAAATAAAAATATAGTACATTTATATGGAATCAAATTCTATTTCCCTATGATTGATACAATGAGAATATATTCTTAGTACAGATTACACAAATTAGCCAAAACTTTGAGCTTGCTACCCTAGATAGAGCACTACAAATGGGGAAAAGTAATAGACTAAACATATATACAGATTCTAAATAAGAATATTTAGTATTATATAACCTTATAGACACTTGGAAATTGAGAGCCACTAACAGACATAAACTTCCCTCTAACACACAAATAGTTGTTATACTCCTAGAAGTAGTACTGGTCTTTCAAGAAATTGCTATTAGCTATTGTAGTACAACACTTTCATAGGTCAGGGAATCAACTGGGCAGATAAAGCATCCAGAAGGCAACCCAATTGCAAACCCACAAAATTTATTTGCTTTGATAATAGAGTAACCTCTGTCCCTTAATATTATGATCAGGAAAACAGAGAGACTCAGACTAAAGAGGTTTCTCAAGGTCCTCTCAGCCTACCCCTGCAACCTAGCCTGTCAGGTGTTCTGCCATTTTTTTTTCCTAAATTTCATCACTTGACAGAAAGAGAAGCCATCTCTCTGAGCCATCATTACTTCGACTGTTACACTGTTGTTTTTATTTGAATTGCATGGGCCAAAGATTTGAGTACCCAAGTATGCAAGCATATCTGAACAGATATAACAGCATTATTTCAGTGCTAGCTTGCTCCAGATGTGCAGAGCTTCCTTCAGTATGATTACTTAGCAAGATCTTCATTACAGCTTTACAAGTTGAGTATTGGTGCCAGTCAAAACCATTAAAGAAATATCTTCAATGGAGGAAAGATAGCCTCTATAATAAACAGTGCCAGGAAAACTGGCTATCCACCTGCCAAAGGTTGAACCTAGATACACATCTCTCACCATGTACTAAACTAAAATGAAAATGATTCAAAGGTTCAAACATTAGAAAAGAAACAACTTACTGGAAGACAAAATAGGTAAAATTCTTGAAGATGTAGATGTAGGCAAAGATATTCTCAACAAGACCCTGGGTGACAAGAAATAATAACAAGAATCAACAAATGAGATCACATCAAATTAAAAAGCTTCTACATACCAAAAGAAACCACTAACAGAATGAAGGGACAAACTTTAGAATAGAGAAGAAATTGCCAGTTACTACTCAGATAAAGGACTAACATATAGAATATATAAAGAGCTAAAAATATTAGACTCCCTTTTATAACTGGGGTTCTCAAAGGAATAGACTCAATACAGGACATAAAACTTATAGGATCATTTTATAATATTCACCCAAAGAGTCAAGTGCGTACTAGTGCAGGAGATCTATACACACACTGGAGACCCAAAGAATACAGCAGAGGATCTGGATCCCACATCAATGTCCTCCATGAGTCTAGCTGGAGACCTAAAAGCCACAGTAATGCCTCATGCAAATCTGTATCAAGGATCTGCATTGAGAAGGCCAAAGGTCAGTGGTGGAAGCTAGAAAATCTGTGCCAGTAGGATGAAGGATCTTTGCCAGCAGGCTGAGGAATCTACACTGGAGTGAGGAGGCAACGCTTAAGGTAAGGCCCAGAGCTCCCTCTAGAATAACGGCAGCCATTCTCAGCAACAGTGAGGATCTGAGCTCCTCCAATAATGAGAATGACTGAGTTCATTTCAGGAAAGCCAACATGACAAGCTTCTCCAGGAGAGTCAACAGGACACCATCTTTGCCTCTGGTTCTGCTTTTATGCTGTTGGCAACAATCCTCAGGTGGGCCTTCCACACCCAGCACCATGCTGATTCAGTTCAGCTGGATGTTACAAGTTGACCATTAGTTAATTCACCACACCACCAAATTTAAAGACTCAATTAATAATGGACATTTGAAAAGAAAAGGTGCTTCTCAGTTGAAGAAATATAAATGGCCAATAAATGCATGAAAAAATGTTAAACATCGCTGGCCATTCAAGAAATGCAAATAAAAACAACACTGAGATTCCACCTCACTCCAGTAGGAATGGCTATCATCAAGAAATAAATCAATAACAAATCCTGGGTAGGCTGTGGGGAGAAAGGAACCCTCCTCCATTGTCAGTTGGACTGTAAACTGATACAACCACTGTAGAAATCAGTACAGAGTTTCCCCAGAAAACTAAAAGTAAAAATTTCATTTGATTCAGCTATTTTCCTTCTAGGTATCTTCCCAAAAGAGTTAAAGAAGTAATACCACAGAGATGTATGCATAACCATTTTTATATCAGTGTAATTCATAATAGCTAAATCTTGGAAACAGGCTGGATGTCCACCAACAGATGAATAGATTTAAAAATTGTGGTATTTATATATGATGGAGTACTCTTCTGCCATAAAAAAGAATAAAATTGAGTCTTTTTAGGAAAACAGATGCACTTTGAGACCATAAATTTAAGTGAAGTAACTCACGCACAAAGATTTAAATATCACATGATTTCTATTATATGAAAATCTCTGTTTCTCTTTTCATACATATATTAAACAGTTAACTTTATATGATCTTATAAATGAATGAATCTGATGCTGAAAAGATAAAATGGGATTGAGGAAGGGGAGAAAACAGGGAATTGAAATCCGTCATGCACACACGCAGCTCCCCTACTGTGAATGTAATCATTATGTACTGTAAACATGTAGTAATAAAAGTAAATTTAAAAAAAAAGCAGAAGGAAAAAGAGACATCAACTGATACATAAATTTGCTGATAGCTGTATCTGCATTTCCCTCTGAGGATGTCGTTGAAATCTTGAAAGCACAATGTGGCACCCACAGACAGAGCAGGGCTCGCTGTGGAATCCCCGACAGAGCCTCTCCCCTCCCAGGTGCTCCTGGTCTGGGGTCATTTGCAGCCGCGTCAGGGAGGACTTTTGTTCTCTTTTACGTCATTTCTACCAAGGCAGTGGAGAAAAAGTTGAATAACGAGTATGTTTTGTTCAACTAAGAATATAATGTGCCACTGTTCTGCAATCATCTCTATGATTTTAGATATTATTTGAATAAATCAACAATTTTCAAATACGATTCACGAACTCAAATGTCTGCAGGGCTAAGAATGAATTGTGAGGTTAAGTAAGTCAGGTGTAAGAAAACGGCACGGTGAGGAATGCAATAAACTGGCAGAAAGCTCTCCCCTGGCAGCTTGCGGGCCCACACCGAGTCAGCAGCCTCATTCAAGACCGATCCTGATAGATTCTCCAAAGTACAAAAGGGAAACTGGTCATTCAGATATCTTTGTGAAATACAGCAATTTACAAGGCTGATTTCACATTTAAAAATTTATGAAAGGTTTAGGTTTAAATACATACTCCTAGGTAAAGGCAACCTGTGCCCGAGTTAAATGCAATTTTTACACTCAACAAGTCAATTGATTAGCAATAAGAAGTGATTTTTTTGTTGTTGACTGTGAATACATGTTAAAAGCCTTAGATATAATAAGCACTCTTAGAATATGAACTAATTTAATCTGATTTTAAAAATAGATTTAGAAACTTCTCTTTATCAAGTTTAATTTTTTTATTGAATGATGCAATATAACTTTACATGAAGAATCTTGTTATATTTCCATACATCAAATTGTTTTTGATATAATATCAAAATGCTTATATTGATTTTGTAAATAAAACTTCATCTTTGGGATAACAAAAAAACTGATCCACATAGGTATAATACAATTTATACCTTGTATATTATATTTCATAATGAATAATAAAAATTATAAATTTGTTTTATATACACAACTGTGATAATTCAGTACTTCCATCTTCATAATCATAAGAAGTCTGAAATCAGAGGAAATCTTTTTCTGTCTTTAAATTAAAAGACACAATATTTTATCCACAGAAGAACTGTATACCCTCTACATTTCATGTAACTTTTTTCAGAATTTGAATCTCCTGTTATGAGTAGTCATTAAATTACAAACTTCATATCAGTGTAATTGACCATTACATTTTATTAACACATGTGACTTTGCTTATTCACAGGTACGTCATAAATTGATAAACTTTTCTGTGGTACTATTTTTATTAAATTTATTTATTTATTATTTATTTATCAGTACCAGGAATTGAACTCAGGACCTTGCTATTGCCAGGCAGATGCTGTGCTGTTGAGCTATACCCTGACCCTGTGGTGCTACTGTAATGAGGTGAACTTAATGAGAATTTAATCTCGTGGCTGATATGTGCTGGTTTTGGGGGAAGAAATAGTCCATCACCCATCTCCTTCATTTCAATCAGGCTACATATTCTATATTGTTTTTTGGTTCCTTGTTTCCCAAACTGCACACCCAGTGATCCCAGGGTATCACAGTCAACTCACTAGGGTACCTAGGATAGTTTAAAAGTTTGAAAGGAGCAGAATGATACTTGATACATCTGTTAGAACTACTTGAGCTACAAACCCTTGTTAGTGCAACCTTCCTAGATTAGTGTTACGTTCCCTTTGATGTCATCATATCCTTTCAAAACTAAGATTTCTGTGGTTCCTATAATAAAAAGAAAGCATCAGTTATAAATCAATGTGGAAAAGGAAATGAGGGTGCCAATATGCATTTCGATTCCAATATTTGAAAACTTGTGCATTGCCCAATGACTGCCTGTGTCTCAGTACTGTGTTTATTCAAGAGCGACAGACCATTGTATTTTTCTTTTAAATTCATGTGTATTGTTTTCATATTATTACTTAGGGTTTTTTTTTTGTTTGTTTGTTTTTGTTTTTAGACAGGGTCTCACTGTGTATTACTGGCTGGCTTTGAGCTCTCTTATGCAGACCAGACTCAGCTCAAACTCATGGTGGTCCTCCTGCCTCAGTCTTACGAGTGCTGGAATAACAGGTATGCAACACCACAACCTGCTAATTAATAAATTGCTGGAAGAAAATTATCCATTATAAAGTTTGAATTTCATGTGTTAGGTGGAAGATTAGGTATTTCTTTTTTGGCTAGGAGTAGTGTGGGAAAATTATTTAGAAAATACTTTTGTGAAAACAGAAAATTTGGAACCACCTTGTGATGTCATATTCAGTAATCTATAAGCTTCACACAAAAGGACCAAATCGACCTTGATTACTGTCCCATTTCCAGCATCTACTGAAGTGCCTGCCGTATCACTGCTACTCCAATATGCTTGCTGAATTCTTTTATTCCACAACCAAATGATATCAATGGTTCTGATAAATAAACCAACTGCTACTGCAGGAAGCAAAACTAAAAGAAAATAAGTGTTCCAAGAAAGACATGTTTATTGGTAAAAATTGAAGTTTTGGATAACCATTTTTGGCAGAGGGTGTGTGAATGAATCCACAGTTTGAAGCTCTCAGGCTCTCAAATATAATATTTTAAATAATTTTCATGACTTTCTGCCAGTCCTAAACTTGCTCATCAAAGGAAAAATAAAACTATTCAAAAGTTAAAAGAAGGGCCAGGAGTTTGGCTCAGTGGTTTAAGGGCCGGCCTGGCAGGCACGAGGTTGTGAGTTTGATCCCCGGTGCTGTAAAAGAAAATAAAAAAAGTTAAAAGAGCAGTTTTCTTATGTGTATTCATAAAAATGTTACTTTTACAAACATTAATCAAGTAAAGTTCAGCCTTCTATCCTCAACTTTTGCTTGAAGTAACAAGTAGAAAATATACCTCTATAGATAGCAAAGCAACTTCTATCAATGCATAAATATTCCAGTTATCCCTTACTGCATGAAAACGTACCTTGAAACATAGTAGCTAAAATTTAACTCTTCTGTTTCAGAAATCTGTATGTTGACTGGGACTATTGCATGAGATTTCAATAAAGTGTTGGCTTACTTTGGCAACTACATCATTAATGTGTCTTCTTCATTCATGTGTTTGACTATTGAACTTGGATGGCTGATGACCAGAGAGCTTAAGGATTGGCTAAGAATCTGTCTTTGAGCAGAACCTTTCTATATAGCCACCTTGTGTTTCTTCCCAAATTGGTAGCTTTGTGTGTTAGCCGTATCTTCAAGCAAATTCCATGACATCAAGGCTTAAACTGCAAAGGTTCTCTCCTTTTTTGTCTTTCAGTTTTTTAAGATGGGTCCTCACTGTGTTACTGAGGCTTACACTGTGCTTCTGGGCTCACATTGTCTTGCCTTCTGTCTCCTGTGTAGCTGCGATTACAGGTGCACAATACCGTGTCCACCTTGCAAGAATTCTTCTAATGTCACCTAGAAAATCACACAAAATAATTTTTGTTTCATTATAGTAAGCATCAACATATCACAGTAATCTTCAGATTCAAGAAGAAGAGTCTAGTCTAGGCATAAACACTGGGAGGCATGATGAATTGTGAGAATATGTTTAAAGGTTTGCTACTGCAACAAAAATTATTGGGTAATTTTAAGGAACCCATGGAAGATAGGGTAATAGGCAGTAAGGCACATTTCATGAATATGAAACTGGTCCACTTTGAAGGAAAGCTTAGGAAATGTCTATATTAATGGGAACAGAACTTGTGGACCAGAAAATCTTTCCTACTACTAAACAATACGACAATCTTTATTGAATGTGTTTGGTGTCCAATATTGTAAAAAACAAAACAAAACAAAACAAAAAAACAAGCAACTTAGAAAAATAACCACAATTCTATTGATTCTATATGGAAACAATTTTAAAAATTTCTTCACCACTTCAGAATTTGAGGAATTTGACTACTGGATGATAATGATTATTATTAAACTGTAGTAATCATTTCTGGTTTACAAATGGAAAATATAATCATGACCCTTCTCTCTAAGAGATGATAAACCATATATAAAAATATGACTATCTTTCAGATAAAATAAAATACTATGACAAAAAAGGAAGAAACTTATCTGTTGTTCTTGCTGGCCATTAATATGTCTTACTAAGAAGAATAGCCAATTTTTTGGATTGGGTGGATGTTGTTTAGCTTAGAGTGATTTGTTTATATTCTTAATGTCAATTCTTTGTCAGGTATGAGTCATAAATATTTTATCCCATTATCTTGATTGTCTTTGTACCCTGTTCATAATTTCTTATGTATAATTTTTTTTTAATTTTAGGGAAAAGGGTAGGTTTTCAGTCAGTAAACACTTCTCTTCAAAGTCGAAGATTTTCTATGAGAATAAAAGAAATGAAGTGGTCACATCTGTTTGCAAATGTCAGAAATACCTTCTTAAGGAATTGAACATTAAACCTCTAATTTAAAGCACAGATTTCAGAACCTCTGAAAATCAGGAAATGCACACTTTTATTGATTGTTTTGTGATTCAGATATGGGTAGTACATGGGCATTGAGAGGTTTATTTGTCAAGTACTGAGAAATGATGTTCTGTTTAGATGCTCGTTTGTTTAGATGCACATAAGGAAGAAATGGGGTATTGTAGCAGGAGGGCACAGGATGAGTAGAGGTGTGGAGGAGTACGAGTATAGATTTGGGCTTATTCAGTTGCAGTGCTTTTGCAAAAACATCATCATATTTGTATACCATTTTTTTCACGAATTGAGATTTTACAGTTTGTAAACTGCAACTCTGAGCATTTCACTCGCACAATCTCACATAATCCTCATAATATTCCTATGAACTAGACACCATTCTCTTCTTTATGAGATGGAGGTTTAGAGGTTTAAAAATGTTAACTAATAGCACAGCAGGTTAATTCATGAAATAACTATTCACATTTTAGAATTATTACAGGCAACAATTAGGCTTGCTTTCCAGCTTGTACTTGTCAACTAGACAGTTACACTCATGGATGGAGCTAGAGTGTGATGGAAAATACCTTAGTCAAATTCTACTTTCAAAAACAATAAAAGATGAATCACAGGTACTGCTCACTCTTGACAAGAGGGATTGCACAATGGGATATAAAATCTGAGTTCAAGATGGTATTGAGGAAAGTCATGAAGCGACCTGTGTCACTGTTGTTACACTCCTTTTATACCAGGTTGTCAAAGCTTCAGTGTTATTTTATATGCTATTGTTGTGCATGCTTTTCTATCTATCTATCTATCTATCTATCTATCTATCTATCTATATCTATCTATATCTATCTGTCTGTCTGTCTGTCTACCTATTTATCTGTCAAAATCCCATTTATCCTGCAAAATATAAATTTCTGTTCCATTTCTATATAGATTTTGTAGTACATTTCCTTGAAAAATAGCAACATATCTCAATACACTGCTTTTTAAAATACATTTTATTTGCCTTTTTATAGTTTTGTCAAAGTGTATTACAAAATTGTATTTACTTGTCTGCTCTTCTTCTTTGTGAGATTCTACAAAGATGCATACTATATCTTAATTATGTATTTGCATTTTTGGTACTGAGCACAAAGCTTAACAGCAAATAAATTGGTTGAGTGAAAAACTGAATAGTTTTTTAGAAGAAACTTTCTGAATAATCATTTTTTGACTGCGCATATAAAGAAAATTCTTTAAATGAACAACTCACAATCATCCAATCAGTTTACTCTCCATAGTCAAAACAACAGATGATGGTGCTTTGTGCCTCTACTTTTGTTCTGGAACTGCAGAATGACATTTGTTACATGACCCTTGGTCACCTTGAGCAGTAACTGTTTTTCTCTTACCTATATAAATAGAATGGAATGATAGGGAGAAAAAAATCTCTTAACACAGCCTACTCAAAAGAATGAGAAATCAGACTCAGCTCCTGGAAACAACCATTTAATACAATTTCATCATTAGCTTATTTTGCAAATATTCACAAGGATAAGAGGGCACATCTTCTTTTCATACCAATGTAGGTTATTTTATAGCAACTGTTTTGAGATGTGAATATTTCAGTGAGATAATAGGTACAGAAGTCACATACATCCTATTCAGTGTTTCTTTTCAGGTTTTGTAGAAGTATTTCCAGAACATTTGTTATGTTAAATTCTGGCTTTCTACTTGTTAAATACTGTGATAATAGAACCATTAAAAAAATGTGAAAAAGCATGAAACACATGTTTAAGTAATTGAATTTCTGTTTCCAGAAATTGTTAATGTTAAATAATAATAACCATAAAAATTCAGATTTCTCACTCTTGCTGTTTTGTTAATGTTTTGTAATCTTTAATTTTACACTTTTCCAGTGACTAAAGATAAGCTTATTTGAATGACTATTTTTAAGATTTTTTACTGATAGCATGAGTCCAATAAGACAGAACATCTTCAGAAGCCAGACTTTGGCAACTCTTTTTATAGTGTCATTTATCAGGGACCCCTGCAGTGAGTCCCTGATCTTCTGTCTGGAATTATGGCATATGGGAGGAAAAAGAGAGCAAGAGATAAAATAGGGGTGCAGGCAAGAATCTGGGGTGACCAGTTGTTCTTGGAGAACATAAGGTCATGAGCCACCGAGAACCTTGGTATTCACTCATTATGTCTGAGTCAAGGACAATAAGTGAAGGGCAGTGGGTGTTCCTGGGAGCAGTAATGGTGACTATGTTGGGTTTGTAAGAAGAATGAAGCATTTTTGGAAGGACAAGACATTCTCACAAAGACGAGAACAAGGGCAAGACAGGGGGACTATGAGAAAATCATCTCCAGCAGGTCTTGTCTTGCCCTGTGAAGGCCGCAGTAGTCATTAGCCCTAGGACTTCCAGCTGCGACGAGAAAAGAGTGGGAAGTTTCTGTGTTCCAACCTGGCTCAAGGGTAGGACAAGAATGAGAAAGGATGTCCCCTAGACTCAATTTATAATTTGTGGTCCCCAACATCAGGCAAAGTAGATTAATTGCTCAGACATAGACATTAAGGTTAAACATAGCCTGGCATCCATAGTAAGCTGGGTCCTAAGGCTCATGAATGCTGCCCAGGGCAGACGGCACCTCTTCTCTCGCCCACTGGGGCTGTGCAGCAGATACTCTGATACCACTTTACCCTGCGTTTCCTACCTTGGGCTTTACCAGATTGCAGAGCATATTGTTGTAAGAGGATCAAAGACAGAACCTGGATTGTGCTGAACATTTCTATTATATTTCAAGATGCTAGATTTTCCATACATGTTGTATAAGACTCACAAGCAACAAAGAGATGAGCTGGGTGAGCTGAGGCTATTTAGTCACATGTCCTGTGTATATCATATCCGAAGTATTAAGTACAAAATACCAATGCACGTACTGCTACTGTAAGACAAAGAAACATTGATGATAGTTAAATAACCTAATTTTTAACTATGCTGTAAAAGTCTGAAACTTTAGCTATTTAAGGTTATAGCAATTTTAGAATAAAAGTTTCAACCTTAAAGTTAATATGGAACATTTTAGTGTCCTAAAAATATTGAAAATAGCTAATTATCAACTCAAACTTTATTTGTATTTTAAACTAAGACTTACATTTTAATAATGTTTATACCATGAAATTAAGTAATTGACAGTTTGTTTTATAAAATCATCTTATTTCTTATTTATGGTTGTACCATAGTCTCCAGAACACACATTCTTCTATTATTTAAAAATGATAGCTGGGCATAGTGGCACATCCCTGTAATCCTGGCATTTGGAAGGCTGAGACAGGAGGATCATCCCTAGTTTGAGGCTCGTCTGTGCTATGTAGTGAGTTCAAGACCACCCTGCACTACCAAGTGAAACCTTGTCTCAAAAAATAAAAATAAATAAAAAATTAAATCAAAAAGATAAAATTTATGGTGCAAAAAATTACATTTTTAATGTGCTTGGAATTTTTTTGAGACAAACTTTTTATTAGCCAATAAAGTAAAACTATTTTGTAACAAGATTTCATGCTATTACAAAACATGAAGTATTTATTTTAATAATTTCATCATGATTTTTGTACTGCAATGACTGTGATAAGAGTATTATTATGTCATTCTGAAAGATATTGGGCTTTTCTTTGGGAACATGTTCAGTACTTTGTTTCTGCTAGATACAGAAGAAACATACAAAGTGTGAATGAGCTGAACACATCAGAGATATGGGGATGAAGCTAAAGGTTTAATGAGAAAAAGGAGTGTGATGAATGCTCTTTTCTATTTTCTCTTCAGCTGTAATATATTTTGAAATGCTTTGTTCTTGTAACAAGAATGTCATATTTTTCACATTGACAGTAGTTATCATTAACAGGAGAAGATATTTCAGGAATTTATATAATATTGAATTTCAATAATTTTCACTACTTTTAACTTAAAATAAACAAAATAAGGTATTATTTCTATTGGTACATATTTTCAGTGCATAACGATAACATTTATAATAGGGAATGTGTATATATACATAACACTTCTCAATTGTTTTTTGTATCTTTCCCCTTTCATCCTACCTGATCCATTCAAACCTTGATAAACATTCACACAGCAGAGAAGATGAAATTGTGGGTGATTAGGGCTCCTAATTTCCAGGTAGCCTAAAGGCAACACGTATCTGACATAGGAACATTTTGCTAACCAGAGTGCTCTTAAAATACAGGTTGGGACACTATTAATAGAGAAGAAAAAGAAAATAAGGTTATAGGAGAGGGGATAAAGAGGGTAATACAGCAGATGAATATGATCAAAATATATGTATATGAAAAATATTACACTGAAGCCCAAAATTTTGTAAAACTAATAAGCACTGAAATATATTTTTAAAAGGCACTGAAAAAATTTCAGGTTCAATAGTTGCAATGACTTCTGTTTAGACGTCCCCCTCAAAGTCTCATGTGGTCCTAGGTGGGGCTTTTTCAGAGCTGGCTACACTGTGTGACTCTAGAATTGATTCATGGTACAATGTTAGACTCAAGGGCACTAGAATTAAGGATGTGAATGCTACCTACCTTAAGTAGTCTGGATAAGATGAAAGGGGCAGAAAGAGGCTGTCAAAGCCCCTTTTGTTGCTTTTTGCTACCTTGTGGGTGCCATGAACCATTCTCCTCTGCGATGTTCCTCTGCCAAGTCACTCTGCCTTGCAGCCAGATGATTATGGACTGAAACCTCTACAAACTGTGAGCTAACTAAGCCTTTTCCCCTTTAATTTTGGGTGTCAGGCTTTTTGTCTAAGCAATAAGAGATAAATGATTAACACAATAGTCCAATGTAGTCCATAGTAGATTTTTTTCACTTATTTTGTTATTTATTTGTTTAGGCTTTTTTTTTTCTTCAATACTGGGGTTAACTAATTACAAGAAACATCATGCACGTGGAAGTAATGAGAAAGTCGTCAGGAGCCTTAGAGGCTGAATGAATTCAAGAAATATTTTATTATTCTACATCCTAACTCCAACTTTGTTATTTCTTGTAGTATATTTGACCTAAAAATGATTACTTATTTTATTGGTCTTTAAATTTTTTTATTCTTTGAAGTACCCAAAACTAAAGAGTATGTAATACTTTCCTAATGTGTTCTTAATTAATTCTTAGCTAATAGAACTAGAGTGATATTGGAGAAGAAAGGAATATACATTTCATAATGTTAGGAAAGTAAGTAACACGTACTAATTTTTCTTGCAGTACCTTTGGTTTGCAATCTAATTGAAAAATACAGCAAAGGTATTCTTTTTGATTCTTCATGGGGCAAAATAGCCTTCTCATTCAAATACTAAGAATAGAGAAAGTTGCATATAAATGTTTTATGCTAAATAGGTATAGACTTTTTGTGTTCTAGAATTCATGACAATCTTATGTTTACACAGGAAAAGTTCACATTTCTGTTCAGACAAAACACTTAGAGCACTTTAATATTCACACTCAGGTTAAAAATTTGCCCAAATGCTAAGTAGTGTATAGAGAAGGGAATTTGTGAATGTCTAAAAGCTTATCTTTTAAGTTAAATTGCTCCTAAAATCAATTAATATGTGGTGTAAAATACCTTTATTATAATTCTTTTTTACAATTTTTGTTTTAAAATTGATTTACCATTCCACTAATTTTTGGATATTCTTGTTTAAATCTCTGATGAAAAAACTTTGACTGAAATAAATGTGTACCTTTCACATTTTTGTCTTTACATTAACTCAGGTAGAGACAAAATTGCCACAGAAAAGCTTTAAAATGCAACAGGAATAAAATGTAAATTTTTTTTGTAGATGTGATTCAAAAATACAAGTCTTTCAATTGTCTACTGTTCAAGGCAGAGCAATGTCTGTACCACCATCCAATATAATCGCACGTGTGTTAGAAACTGAGAGTTTAAAAGCCCTTCTATCCTTCCATGTTCAGTAACTGCCTTCACCCTTTGTGGCCATGATCATGTGCAGACCCAGTGGAGCTGCGTTAATGTTCGCACAAGTTCCTGACAGAAAATCAGATCAATTGTAAGTCAGTTCTTTACTGAGCTAAATAGATTTGAGGACTGCCTGGAAACACTTGAGAAAGAAATTGAGTGTGTGTGTGTGTGTGTGTGTGTGTGTGTGTTACTCTAGTCTTCATCTCTCAAATCTCTTTTGTTGTGTGTGTGTTTTTTTAGATGACATGCAGAATCCCAGTCTTCATTTAATTACCAATGAACAAAAAAAAAAAAAAAAAAGAAAGAAAAAGAGAACTCCTTTGTATCACAAAACTAAGTCTCCCTAAGCATGGATTTAAAGAAGGCAAAAAGAAAGAATATCCACAATCTTACTCGGTGAGGTATCATGTGCCTGTAATCTCAATATTCTGAGAGTCTAAGTCAGGAGAATCATGAATTCCACCCAAAATGGGCCACTTAACAAAGCCCTGTCTCAAAATTTAAAATGAAATTTTAAAAAGGCCTGGAGGAGCAGCTTAGTGCAAAGGAACTGGCTTCAATACCCAGTCCTGAAAATTAAAAATAAAGTCCATAGTCTACCATTCCCATGTTATTGAAGAGTACAAATATATATTTCTGTAAATGCCATCTCTGAAACCATTCTTTGCTTTATCACATTCTCCTCCACAGCAACCCCATGTAAAAGGAATTGATCTAATTTCACAGAGGAGGAAACAGAGAGAGACATTTAGATGCACAGGAATTCTTTCAGGATAAGAAACTATTTAGTGTAGTGATGACAATTCTGACCCATTTATCTACTAAGTCAGTATCACTGTTTTCCTGTCCCTCAGTCACCATTTTTAATAAAAAAAATTCAGCAATAATATATCACCTGGTATAGAGAGAAGTGTGAACAATGTTTGCTTCTAAAATAAAATCTAAAATCTCTTATCAGATGAAAGAGAAGATCTAAATGAACCTGTCACCCTATGGCTTTGAGAATATCCTATATCTCAGAGAATGTTACAGTTTGCAAGAAACTTTCACAATTATTTCACTTTATTTCTAAAACAACACTGTATAATTATTACAAAAATTCTCAAATCAAATAAAAATTGGTCAGGCAAGAAACCTCAATGAGATGGTTCAGAGCTAGGGGTTGAAAATTACTGTATACAATACAAAGCAAATTAGAAATAATATTATAATAAACAAACAAATAAAAATGTACTGAATATGGAGTTCTCAAACCTTCTGCCATTGTAAGTTGGACAAATAGTAGTAGAGCAGTAGTACACTGTCTTCACCTCTTAAGTCCTATGATTCTTCACCTTTGAAGACCTTAATTAGAGATGACCACTGAGGTTCCTCATAGCATTTGCCACTTGTCTCAGCATAAATGTCTGCTGGCCTGAATAACATTGCCTTAAAATTTAAATTTTATGTTTTCTGGAAATCCAAGTATATTCTTCAAAATTTTCCAAATGCCACCTGCTCACATGACATCAGGTTTATAAGTATCACCAAATCCACCACGTGTCCAAGGCTTCTCTTTGGGGGAGTTGTGTCAAAGAAAATAAAAGTTCAATGATATATGTTGGCAGGAAGCATAACAGGTTAATAAGCACATATATGAATACATGTAGCAGATTCTGCTGAGACATTGATAGATGTCCAAGGACGAATCTCAGTGCATCACACAAGTAAGTTATTTTCAATGCCGTATTTCCCTTTTATCAGTCATGCTGGACACATGCACACAACCAATATGCATTCATCTCTCTCCACCTAGCCTTCCTTCCATTTATTAGTCAGTTCCAAGTGTCATGGCAAGATACAACAGACTAGTGCTTCCACAACAGAAATTTATTTTCCCACATTTTTCTGGAGACTAGAAACCAAAGATAAAGCATCTGAATGGGAGGCCTCTCTTTCTGGTTTGCAGACAGCCATCTTCTCACTATATTCTCTTTTCTCTGAGCACACATAGACAGTGAGAGCCCCTCGGTCTCTTTTTCTTCCTTGTTAGTCCTGTTGAGTTAAGGTCTCACCTGTATGACTTCCTTAAAAGTCCCATTTCAAAATAGTCACAATGAAGATGAAGGCTTCAACATAGGGATGGGAGAGGACCATTTCAAACTACAATACTTCATTATTCCAAATTCTCTTTCTTTCCTTGCTTTTTCCTTTCTTGCTGTCTCACACTGATACTATCTGTGTCATTCAAATTCATCTCTTCCCAAAACCTGCTAACTTATAGCTCTGAACTTCCATTACAAATCTTAACCTGGAGAAAGCAAAGGAAGGGAAAGTGATATCAACTGAAACTTTAATGTTCTGCAGCTCCATGTGTCAAGGACTTGGTCCCCACCTTGGTCCTATTGGGAGGTGTTAGAAACCTTAAAAGGCAGGGCCCAGTGGGAGATGTTTGGTCACGGGACAATAATTCGAAGGAGAGAGCGAGAAACCAGGCCTCTCTTTATCTTCTTTTTGTTATTCTCCCAACCATGAGATGAATGATTTTGCTGTGCCACATGCTTCCATCATGGTATGCAGACTTTCCATAAGCACAAAAGCAATTGACTACCTGATCATGGGCCAAACTCACCAAAACTGTGATCTTAAATAAACCTTTCCTGCTAATAAGTTTATTATCTCAGGTATTTCTTATTGTGATAGAAAGTTAACAAACACACAGAGAAACATTAGGGAAAGATAGATAACTTATCACTGTTGACTATCTTTATCTTTATGTACAGTACCAATGTTCAAATAGTATCTTTCTCTTTTATACTAGAAGCAAATTATAATTAAATATTTCAGTTTAAATGTACAAGTATTATTGCCAGAATTTCCTAACTTTGTACAGTTTTGATGGCACAATAAGAATATAAAGCATTGTGAATCCCGAGCAATGATAAGTACTATAAATACAAAAAGCACAGAAGTCTAGATATCTCTGATACAGTGACCAAGGATTTTGTTGTGAAACTTTGAAAAGTATAAATGTTAATATTGCAGTTAATCAGTCAGCAATTTAGATTAATCATAATTTGACAATTATTTAAATGCCAAGCACTGAAATAAATACATACAAAGCATTCAATAGTTGTTTTTTGCAATGAATGAGTCAACTTTCTCAGTTAAAGCATTATTCTATGCTGTAAATGTATACATTTTATCTTATTAAATTGTATTTAACTAAAAAGACCTTGGTTAAATATATGCATGAATGCACACAACAACAACAACAGCAGCAACAACAACATTAGCTATAGTCTGCTCTCACCTCAATCAGGGCTTAGTTTTCTAAGGTGATGATGTTGTCTCTGGAGGTATCAGGGTGCAGAAATATAAGAGACAATCCTGGACTTTGTAATTTACAGTAGGAGTATTTTTACAGATGTTGTATCTTCAGTGCTGACTGAGGAGGAGAGAAGCCAACAGAGATGCCTGTAGACTGTAAAGTTATAAATACAGTCATTAAGAGTAAGCTTCAAATTCTGCTGGAATTTCCACTTGATGAAACTGATTCACTTTATTTGTAAAATGGGGTAAAGAAGGGCTAATAATACTGAACCCTTAGCAGGTTGTAATGACTGCATAATTTAGATAATAGATGATCAGCGCAATGACTCTGCTAAGTGCTTTATGAACGTGAGCAGTGTTACAGGTCTAGGCATCATGCCTGGATTTAAGAATTTCATACCTCTGTGGTTTATAATGCTACTCACATATTTATTTGAATCACCTGGGGAACTTTGAAGACCTGCTCAACCCCAGTTCACCCCAGATACTGATTCTAATGTGCAGCTAAGGTTGAGCCCCATGGCCACAGTTGTTCAGATTTTCAAATCTAGAATGTCTTTTAGTGATCAACTAATCCAATGCCATCATTTTACAGATGGGGAAAAGGAGCTTCACACCTCAAAGATTTGTGTAGGATCATTTTTAGTGGGTGGCAACAGTGGCACTGGGACACAGACCTACCTAATCTAGAGCATTTTTTCTCTAGTGAATAAATTAAAACTTGGTATATTTTCTATGATTGTTTTCTTGGAAGTTTTAATTTAGTAAGTCAACTCTTAATGAGATTTAGTGTCATGATAGTTCAAAAAGTCTGGTTAGTATACCATATTCCCTTATATGGGAGTGTTCTAGAGCCTTTTTTTTTGTGGCACTTCACTTACATGGCAGGGATAAAATATCACAGACAATACATTATTTTACCTGAAAAATGAATTGCATACATGATTTTGAAAGCTGTGTGAATCTTTTGGTTTTATTCTTGGGATCAAGAAGTAAAAGCAGGCTGGGGACTTAGCTCAGTGGCATAAGCACCTGCCTGGCAAGTGCAAGGTCATGAGTTCAATCCCAGGTATGGGAAAAAAAAGAAGAAGAAGCAAAAGCGTTTCTCCACTGTGCCCAAGTTTCTTGAGTACAAGCTACAAAATAGCTAAGAAGATTAACTGATCTTCAAAAACTGGAGACCTAGAAAATGTTTTTAAAGGTTTCCAAGTTTCCAAGTATGTCTCTCGCCTTCTTATGCTGCCCTACTTGTGCACCTGCTGGAGTAGCACCACTAATTAGAAGATATGCCTTATTTCCACCATCTGGATGACACTGACCAGTGCCGTCCTAAAATGCTCTCTTTCTTATTAGTTTATATGATGATCCTTCTCCCTGTGACATGCTCTGGAACCTTGCCCCACCCTGCTGCTCATTGCAGTGTGCAGTGGTAAAGCAGGTATTCTGTGGGAAATTGCCAGGGTCACTGTCAAACAAGAAACTCTGCAGGATGAAGTAACCAAGAAAAGAAGAGTGAAGTTGAAGGAAGTTTTGTGTGACTACAGTTGAAAGATCTTTTGGAAAGCAACAATGCCTCAAGTGATTTACAAAATTCTCAAATGAAAATGTGTGAAACTTTGCAAACATACTTGTGAATCAGAGATTACACAGAATTAGGACCTGGATTACTACATAAATGTGAAATACCTTACTGTATTTTCTTCATATTTTCTATGATAAAGAATGAGTATCATTCATTTCTGGGTAAAAAGAAAGATGTAAATGTGCATGTTAAGATGCTATTTCCAAGTATTTTTGAATCTTTTCTTTTTAAATGCAAACTTCATAATTTATTGATACAGTGTTCCCCACAACTCCTCTAATACTGTACCTATGTGTATATGTATTTAAATCAATCAAGATAATATATATTCTAATTTATACAGTTTCAAGAAAAATCACAGTTATATGAGTGCCTGGTAAGAATAAAAAATGACATGTGTATTTATATAAGATACAAAATTTAAAAATTTTATAATTTGTCTGAACCATTGCTCTTAAAGATATGGAACTGTACCCCTGCTAAAACTTCCAGATCCATCCTCCTTCTGCCAGATGTTATTAGCAGCAAGTTAAAAGTGGGCCTGCTGTCACTGTGACCCTACCTGACCTCTTAATTTCTTGAGTTCAAGTCCAATTAACCTCTAGGAAGAGGCACAACTGTTCTAAGCAGACAAGTCAATAGAATCCAATAGTAATCATTTCATTTTCTGCCTTGTCAAAGGTTGGCCCTCCCACCTAACCCATTTCACACAAAGGTGGTCATTTATCACCGTTTAGAGAACTGTACTGAGCTGTGTCCCAGCCCTGCCTGAAGTACATTCATCAACTGCACAGACAGGAGCTGGAGCGTGTTGTGGGAGGACTCTGCAGAAGGTGCTACTGAAAACCTCCCTTGTCTGGACAACCTGTTGGTGCCTCACGCATAACAACACCCATAGTCTGGACTCAGTCTGAAAGTGGTTAATGGACAATGCATTTCCTTTAAGGAAAGCTACATCCCACTTGGCCCCATTAATATTTTGAGTTTTCCTTCCCGAGCAAGTCACATAATAATAAGATTCATTTTGAAAGTAAATGGTAAAAAGACATCAAAAAAGAATAGATGGGTACATACAAAGCCAGTTCCTACTTATGCTGCTCCTGTATTAGTTGTTATTTACACACAGTATAGTTTACTTGAAAATAATTATCTAGGCAATTACTAATAATCTAAGATGTTCATTATGATACAGACATTTCTAGAAAAGTTTCTCTGAAGTAAGGTAATTTTTTAAAATTACAATATTTGTACTTTAAAAGTTTGGCCTATTAAAAACTGAATTTTAAAATTTATGTGAAACCTTGTGATATTAATTTAATTTTAATGCATCAAATTTAATAAACTACTACTACAGAAACCTTTATATTGCTATGACAAGATTATATATATTATGTATAACATTAAGCTATTTGTTTATACTTTAAATTTTATATATATATATATATATATATATATATATATATACATTTTTCTTTTGTACCGGGGATCAAACTCACAACCTCATGCCTGCTAGATAAGAGCTTAGGCTACTGAGCTAAATACCCAGCTAAATTATATTGTTTAATTAGTATGAAAAATCACAAATAAGAACCTGGTTATTGAGACAATATATAAATCCCAGCATTGCCAGTCATTTAAAACAGTAACAACAATTTAAAAACAACTTTTAGAAATGTGGCTTTTTTCACTTCCATATTGAATCTTTCAGGGCAATTTGTGCTTTTCATTATATTTGAGCCAAAAATTTCTGAACTAGTATCAAAACCTTTTGGTCACACAAATATAGTGAATGCTCATATTATACTCTTCATTTATCTTCCTCTATTTCTTTTTACATTCCATTTCTACTCTTATCACCAAATAGCATTAATTGTAAGGTATAGACAATGTTATAAAATTGGTAGGATGACAATTCCAGTGCCAAAGTAAGTCATTCCCCAAAGCAAGGCAACTAAACACATAAAGGGCTCCAGGCTATAAAGAATTGTTCCCCTGCTTTCTAGAGCAGGGTTGATGAACAGAACTTTCTCTGAAGGTAGAAATGGTCTATGACTATGCTGTCTAATATGGGTAACTAATATAACCATATGTGGTTGTTGAGCCCTTGAAAAGTGCTAGTACTGCATGGGAGATGACAGTGTGGTATCTAAAATTTCCTGTTTTTCCTGGATAGGACACAGCAAGTGAAGTCTGAACTTGAATGTCAGCAAATAGAAAGCACAGGCTCTCAAATGTATAATTAATTTTTAACTGTCATTCTCTTATATTGTCATTGACTGTGCATTTAAACTGTGTAATAAAAGCATGGAAGATATGCTTATATTCACCTAACGTAAGCAATGTAGTCAATGGAGAATTAGTGCTATTTGAAATAGGTGTCAAAATGTAAAACTTTATGTTATCTTACAGTCTTCCAGGAGGATAGCTCTGAAGTAATCCGCATTAAGTAACTGATAAATGTGAATGACTAAGTTTACTTCTTGACACAAGGAGCTATTGCTCCTCCTCATTTATGCACTATCCCTATGGCTACTGCAGTGTCTTTTCCCAACAAATTGACATGGTTACAAATATTTTAAGAGCTATGATAATTGACATAAGTAAAAATTTAGGGAGCTTTGGGCTATTATTGAGCTATGAAATACTGTTTTTGCCAATTAGGAACCTACCCTCCAAGGATTGTTCACGTGTATGAGACAGAAAGCAGCAGTGAAAGAAATCTCTCTAATTTAGTTTTTCAGCTTCCTACTGTCTTGTATTAAAAGCTACCTAATAGAATTTATAGAAGGAGAAACCTTTTAGGCAGCACTCTTTGTATTTTTTATTAAGTCCAAACTCAGAGAATCTACTTAATGTCAATTTTGTTCAATGGTTATACTGCACAGCATATTTTATTTTAAATCTGCAGGACATGATGATAAATTGATAATTGACCCCAAGGCCATTATAAATAAAGAGGCCCTGTTTTTCATTAGTACAGTAATGCCTAGTCATAAGGGAAAGAAGACCAATGTTAATCCAGCCCTGAGAAAGAAGCGAGCAATCAATATCACTGATTTTAGAAACACACATCTGAAGAAGGTAAATTCTTAGTTGTGAAAAGTAAAAGAAAATGTAATTATAGAAACATATGATTAGAAACATGCCAGGAGCAGTTTGTGTTGTGTGCTGACAAATAGAACATTATTTCTCTGGCTGAGAAATACAGCCAAAAAATGCCAGGCAATACAATTCCTTGTGGTAGTTTTGTTTAGGGATTTACAGATGTTATTGAGTCACCTTTACATCCCCACCCTAGAAGACAGCAGATTTCACAAAGGTTCACTAACATGGAGATATCACGGCCATGTTACCCCAACTCCTATGCACTTTATGTCATTAAACGTAGACTGCTCTCCTAGCTCTATCAGCTCTTAGTTATTTAATATATTGACAAAATGTATTTTTGTACTCTTGCTAAGCAACAATACCATAGTTTGTAGTCGATACACTTTCTTGATAATCTAAATAAGAGAGAGTAAAAGTTTCCATAAAGTAAGATTTTATACACATAGCAGCATGTATTAATTAGGTGTTATGCCCTAATAAAAAATGCCCTAGCTATGCCCTAGTAAAAGACACAACATTAATTTGAAAGAAGTGAGAAAACCATCAAGAAATTTGTGTCATTTAAAAATAATCTTGAAGGATGAACAGAATTATAATTCATAAGATGCCACGGAAGATTTATGCTTCAAAGGACATGATCAAGAAAATTGAAAAAACAACCCACAGATTGGAGAAAATATTTACAAATCATAATAAAAGCTAATGTTTTTAAAAGATACACAAATAACCAACAAACACATGGAACAATATTAACACTTTAGTTGTTAGGAAAATGCAAATCAAAATTACATTTATAGAGCACTGCATGTCCACCAGAACAGCAACAATAAAAATGTTGACAATAAAGAATTGTTGATGAGGGTGTGGAGAAATTTCTGGTGGAATGGAAAATGGTATCACCAGTCTAGAAAACATCTTGTCAATTTTTTAAAAATTGAAAATAAAGTCAGCACAGCTTTCCACTCAGTAAATACCCAAGGGGCCTGAAAACATAGGCCCATTCAAAATCTTGTACATAATCACTTATATTAGCACTATTCATGAATACACAAAATTTGGAAGAAACTCCAAATGTCCAACAAGTGATGAATAAAGAAAATGAAGTATATTCTTCTACATGCTACACTGTGGATCAAAGTTGAAACTATCGCACTAAATGATAGAACCCAGACACAAAGGTTACTTATATGATACCATTTACTGTAAATAAAATGTCTCAAATAGGTGAATTCATGGAGATTGAATGCACACTTATATTTACCAGACATTGAAGGGAAACAGGTGACGAGTGACTGCTAATGGGTGCAAGGTTTTTTCTTATGGTGATAAAAATATTCTGAAATTATAAAGCAGTGATGATTGCACAACTTTGTGAACATACAAAAATAATTAATTGCACAAATTGCAGGGGGATTTTATGGCATATAAATTATAGTATCATTCTAAATTAAAAGAAGCTAGAGAGTACTCTAGGTAAGGTGAGTTGATACTATGAAAGAACTCAGGAAAAGCTAAGTAAAAATGAACAATATAAGTTTGGAATAAGGAAATGAGTATCTTTGTTGATTGTGGTCATGTATGTAGTACTGCAAGACTACGTATATATTATACACATGTATGACATGTTACATGTATCTACACACACACATATATATTGCACATATAGCATTTGTAAAACTAAAGTGTTGGATAAAAGAAAGAGCAAAAGCTTCAAAAGGGAGGCTGTGGAATTTATTTTTGATATCTAGGAGTCAATTTAGCAATAGTACTATTTTCAAAATTGAAAGAAGGAAAACCGAGAATAAGCAACTTGCTTCCCACAGTGCACAAGAGTTGCCCTGAAAAATAAAAGAAATCATATCTTCTGGTTGACTTGCTGCAGGGCGAGGAACATGGAGTATGTGTTGTGGAGTTAGGAATAATTACAGAGCAATTACCTGAGTCAAGAATTCCCTTATTGACCAGAAGAAAATATTTCCTTATCTCTACTACCCATACCAAGTAAAATGCAAGCAGAGAAAGTTTATCATTTTTAGAAATATTATTAGAGATCAATTATTATTCTTCATTTTTTTGGAAAAATTGTGACAGTGTTGTGTTCTTCACAGAAAAACAAAGTGACTAATCCAATCAGTGAAGATTTTATTTTAATTATAGTTAGGAATTTTGTTAAATTTGTAAAGAGAGACTGCAATGAGTATGGAAATAGTGGAAAATATGCATGGTCAAGAGTATTTCAAGCCATGTATTAGGCAATTTCCCATCACAATAGAAAAAAGTGTGTTAACTTCATCTGTGGTAAAATTTAGAAACAATATACATAGGACATCCAAGAATAATTGACAAAAGCCAGCAGCCTTACCTTAATCTCACACAAGTTGTTCTTGATATTTAAGTGTGTCTACTAAAATATCAGAATTTAATTAGTGATGAATGTATTATTTATGGCAAAATGCATAGAATAATGTAAAATTAAATTCTAAATTACTTCATTTTATGATTAGAGAAAATGAGGAAAAAATGCTGGAATAGTCAGAAATGTGACCCAGGAAGAGTTGGAAAGACCTTAATACCCTGGAGGTGATGGTGCATGCCAGTAATAATCCCAGCACCCTCGAATATTGAGGATGAAAGATTGTAAGTTTGAGCCAAGCCTGAGCAACATAGCAACTTAGTGAGACCCTCTGTCAAAATAAAAAATGGCTAGGGATGTGTGACTCAATGTGAAGGAGTTGGGTTCAGTTTTCAGTACCACCAAATAAGAAAACAAGAGGAGGAGGAGGAGGAGGAGGAAGAACAAAGAGGAGGAGGAGGAAGAAGAACAGGAAGAAGAAGAAAAAAGAGGAGGAGGAGGAGGAGAAGAAGAAGAAGAAGAAGAAGAAGAGGAGGGAGAGGAGGAGGAGAAGGAAGAGGAGGAGGAGGAAGAAGAGGAGAAGGAGGAGGAGGAAGAAGAAGAAAAAGAAGGGGAAGGGGAAGGACGAGAAGGAGAAGCAGGAAGAGGAAGAGGAGTAGGAGGAGGAGAAAGGGAGGAAGAGAAGAGAAGAAATTGGAGAAAACAACAAATAGTAATAAAGAAAATATTTTTAGCAAATACATTCCATAGCATGCAAAGAGAAGCACTATAAATATTTTAGCATGAAGGCAACATAGGGAAATTTACATTTAAATATATTTAACATACTAAGAAATAAATCAAGAAAAAATTCAGATACTGTTTCAGCATGAACAAGATCAGTGAGGACTCATTCTTAGTCCTAGTGAATTGTAAATATGTATATAGGAATATACTGTAAATATTATAAATATATGGATTTTTACACTCAGTTGGAGAACAGATAGTTCACAACAGCTGTCTGTATGATGGAGAACCATAGGATCCAGTAGCTTCTCAGTCCAAGAAGCTGAAAACAACAGAACAAGAGGAGCAAATGCTGCAGCATTAACCCAAGGTCAAAGGCCTGGAAGCTCATAGGAGAGTCCCAGGTATGAGTAGGCATTTAACAGCTGAAAAACTGCAATCTGATGTCCACATGTGATAGAAATAGCAAGAGACACCTCCACTCAAGCAGAAAGCAGGCCAACTACTTTCTTCTTCCTTTTCATTCCACCTAGGCTGCAGGCTTATTGGATGGTCCCATCCACATCAGGGCAGATCTTTCTGATCAGTCTGTTGAATCACAAGCAAATAATCTCCGGCTACAGACATACTCAGAATTGTGTTTTACAATCTCCTAGGCATCTCAATCTAGTCGACAGTCACCATTAATCATCACATACGGCATATGGAAAATATTTTCTCACAATACCGCTTTACAGTTTTCTACCTGGTAGACTAATAAAATGGTGCATACAATATTAATAGAGAAAGGAAAGTTTAGAATGGAGATACCAAAATCATGCCTTCATCAAAGACTTGCAGATTTTCTATTCTATTTCACTGATATCAAGCATGCAGTGAAGAGTGCAGTATAGACCCCACTTTTCAGGTTCTCAGCATCTCTAGGGGATTATCCATTGCAATACAAAACGTCAGCATAAATCGTTAGCAACAAAATTGTTGGAGAGTAAGCTACAGAGTGTCACAGGAAAAGATATATTTGAAATGTATGTTAAAAATTAATGGGAACTCACTAGACCAGAAAGCCCCAAAATGATTTCAAATGTCAAAAAGCAGTCAATATTTGTCAACATGGAAGACCAAGAGTAGATGGTATTTTGAGTCATCATGAGAAATTCAATACAGCTGGATCCAAAGATGTTGGCACTAAGGACCTGCTGAGAGAGAGAAGATGACAGGAGACAATGGTGACAAAACAGACTTCACATTTTATTCCACAGGTAATGTGGAAATGATAAATATTAAATAACATTTGAATTTTCCAACGTGTATTTCTGAATGTGACATGTCATTTCCTTATGAGCTCATCAAGTAGTGCACTATTTTGTGGTAAGAGTTCATCCAGAAGTGACTCTTGTAAATTCCTCAAACTTAAGCATGGAGTTATTTTAGGTGTTGAATTTTATTAGGTAGCACAAAGATACAGTCTTTACATTTCTCCTTTCTAAATATTGATTTAAATTTCCATTGCTATGTATTAAGAAAGTGGAGGAAGACCTTAGGCAGAGGTTCCCTGATTGAATACTGATTTCAAGGGGAGAGAATTGGAGGAGAATAAAACTATGACCTCCAGCAGAAAAAAAATTGTTTTTTCTATCTCACCATTTCCTTTATCTATCAGTTTAGATCACTTGACTTTTCATGCACATTTGTTCAGAAAGAACTTAGGACAAATCAAGAAACTGTGGGTCAATGACACAAAATCAAGAGTGGGAGTTTGAAAATTCTGTTTCTGAAATGAATCACTGAACCTGCCCAATCTGAAGGTTTGACCTTTGGCTATTTTCTAACTACAGAGGATAATGAAAACGTATACCCAACAGAAACCATTGTGCATGAGACTAGAGACAATGAGGAATACCACTCTGGCAAGTTTATAGAATATAAATCTGTGAACATATCTATCTATAGAGATATAGTTATGATATAGATATATAAATATATGTAAAACATATATATGCAGAAAGAATATATTAGCTCTGTAATATTACCTATTTTACATAGAGTAATTAACATTTAAAATTGACTATAAGAATTACAGACTAATATCTTATTAATAATCTTTAGGCACAAATAAAAGAAAGATGGAGAAGGAAGGAATAAAGAAAGGAAAGAAGGAAGGAGGGAAAGGAAGGAGGGAGAGAAGGTTGGGGAGGGAGGAAGGGAGAAAAAAGGATAAATCATTTTATGAAGCAAAGTTTTTATTATTTTTGAAATCAAAGTTTCTATTTCAACTCACCAAATTGGTGATAATGAATAGTAATTGAATTAAAATTATCAATTTATATTTTCATTTTAGTAAGGTTATCTGCCTATATTCATTTCTTTCTATCTTGTCCCTAATAAGTTCTTTGTTACTGAAATAAGTGTGAAATAAGCACATACACACACATTCACAACACCAAACAGGCTGCCTGGAATCTAATTAGACAAAACTCTGCCCATCTGCTCTGCATTATCCTGGGGCCTGCTCACATGGATGCTGTTTCATTACTAAAAGGCAGAGAGATGCAAATTGAATTGAGCTGGACTTCCTCTCAGAGAGAGACCAGGGCACGAAGTCAAACCCTTGCTGTGAACTAACAAAGCACCACTGGGAAAAAGTGGTATGAGAGGGGATTTCTTTTTCTAAGGCCACATGTCTAGTACTTAGTAGAGGCCATAAGGGAGTGTTCATCCCATTGTTCATTACAAGGCAACATGATTCACCACAATATAAACCTTGTTCGCTATGCTAATTGTTGATTTTGGTACTTAGTCCCTTGTGACAGATGCCCTTTTGTTAGCTGTGTGTCACGGCATGTTGAATTGCATTTAATGTGAGACCAAAACTAATGCTACTGACAAGCATTTATTTCATAAAGTTTGTAATTTGCATTTAGTACTTAGTTATATGCAAAAAATTAATTAAAATACTTTGATAAAACTATTACTCAAGATAATGTCCGTGGTATGCAATAATTTTCAAAACTTTTCTTTTTCTGATGTTCCTGCAAGACAGTTTTAAACTAGTTTTGACAATTCCTCTATTAATAAGAAAATTAATTGCTGATGCTTCAAAAAAGACTGAAGAATTCTTTGGCTTTAAAAAGTTATAGATTTAGAGCAGCTAAAAAGCTAATATATCATATTAAAAGTTCTACATTTTGATCTTGGAAATAGGCTTTAAAATGACATTTTTCTCCATATGATGAATTTGTGCCATTTTCTTCAGTAAAAGCTATTTTCCTGCACAAATGGATGCATTTTATCCTGAATTCCATTCATGCTTATTTTTTAAAATGTTTATCTCTTTGTAGAAATGCACTCTAATAAGGATTCAGTCTTCCAAGCTTCAATAGGAGCAAAAGAATTAGGTTTTATGTTAAATTTAAAGGTTTTTCCTGTAAGTATTTTTCCTGATAAAAGATTACTCTCTATCAAAAGAGAACTACATACAACTGGTAAAATCTTAAAAACTAAGGACTTAAGGTGACAGATTCAATGTTTCCTCCTCTACTTTCAGGGACGATGAGCCTGAAGCAAGGGGTGAACAGAGCAGTATGTCTCAGGTCTCCTCTGCTTGTCCTCTGTTCTCCCCTCAAAGGGTTTATTCTCAGATTGTCTGCAAATCCTTCTACCTTCTCCTCCAGTAAATCCCGCTCCTAGGGTACAGGGGAAGAATCGATGAACAGTTCTACTTTGCAAGAAAAATTAATAAGATCTAAAGTGTTACTTCTCTCCCCTTAGAAGACTAAAAATCCACTTTCTAAAGACTAAATTCATCATTACAAACTGGAAAATGTCAATTAGTGGTGGACAGCAGACTCTTTTGTCTTGTACCACTGTGCAATCTCAGGGTAGACAGCAATGAATGGTAAAAAAAGCTCTGTCAGTCTTGTATTCAATGTGCCCATTGCTATTGCTACTTTCTAATAGTATAGTGATAGAATCTTTGCACTCTTGTTCAGGTCACTGGAAGACTAACAATGAATCTCAGATGGAAGTATATGAGCTCCAAAAGGTTTTAATCCATTAGATTGGCATGAGTTCAGGAGAGGAATATGACTGAGTGTTGCGGTAGCTTTCTGTTTAGACTGAATGAAGCACATGCCAAATAGTGTGTTGATCCAATGATCCCTTTTGCTGGTACAACTTCCTTAGACCTAACACCATCATTTGTGAATCACTGAATCTTTTTTTTTTTTTTTTTGGTACCGGGAATCGAACCCAAGATCTTGCACTTGCCAGGCAGGTGCTTAAACCGCTGAGCTGTATTCCCAGCCCCTGAATTGTGTTTTCTATGACCCAAACAATTATGATCAATATTGTTTTTGAATATCCCACATGGTTTACCAAAGATGGTCAGTGTGAAACTCATGCCTTTCATTTTCCCTTCAACTGCTATTCCCGCCATTCCCCTTGGTTATCAGAAGTCCACACATTGTGTTTGCTTATACTCACATGCTCCACCTCCTCTGGCCATTGGTCATTGTTGTTTACTCCCGCCCATTGTTGTTGAGCCTGTAAATTCATATTTAGTTACTTTGTTTATATATGGTTGCCTCTATTCATACTATGGGATTTGTCTGCATGGAATTTTCTATTTTTAAAAAAGTTTCTCTGTTTCGTATCAAGAACAGAATTTATTTTCTGAGTGTTTCTTGCTGATGTTTTTTATTGAGACATAGTCATTCTAATAACTTATCATGCATCTCCCCACTGAAATGTCCTGTTACCATAGACTATAAGGTGCAGCCTATGCTTCTGGGATCATCCTTGGTCCAAGTCAGGAAGAGGTACTAGTGATAAATTTTCATGAATGTATCAAGCAATTTCACCTGATCCAGTGAGTCTTCCCAACTACTTGATACCAAAATATTTATAGAGATAAAATCATTAGCAAAATGTGATTGATTAGAAATCATTTTAATGCTTGGAATTTATAAATTACCTAAAGTTTAATTTTGTTTCTAGAATATATTCAACTAATGTATGGATAAATTCAACTCATTTGAATCACAAATCAGGTATGATTAAGACATTTAAATATATGGTTTACAGATATATTACTTTAGATACAGGAAATTCTTGAACATAAATCAGGATAAGAGATGAGATAGAAAAACTTGTTACTGATAACAGATTATGCTAGATGATTAGGAGTGGGACACACACATCAAGAGCAAAATTGATTCCTTACGTGAAAACAATCTCAGACAAGGATATAAAACACAAGCGTCTTAGGAAGGCAGGACTGTAACAGAAATGAGTACGTTCAGCTGGGTGTTGGTAAGTCATGGAGACTTGAAAACTGGACGGCATGTAACTTGCCATTCACATTTGTGTATCTGTGATCATCTTCTAATACTTCAAAAGAAAATAGAAAGGCACATTATTATGTAAAATCCCTTATTTTTCAAACTCCAAATCAAATGTTTAAAACCTTATGAGGGTTCCATCTTCTCAAATATCTGTAGTCCAAATTGTAGTCTCTGGGCTACCAGATTACACATATAAGCTTCTTAGACATATATATATATATATATCACAAACTATAATTCTGTGAAGGAAGGGCTACCCCTTCTAAGGGATTGCTTTTTGTTGATTTTGGTCTCATCAGGACTCATTTATAATAGGGACTCAATATATGCTTCCTGAATGAATGCTGAGAATTGTTTATTCAATTATGTTCATACTTTCCTCTTTGTTTTATTTATTTTTTTTCACACTTTCCCTTTTGGACTCATAGACCAGTACTCAAACACAATTGATTATAATGAAGCTATAGCCATACTCATTCTACAAACTCTATTGTAACCAGGACAATGGTGCCTCTGCTCATGAACTTACTTTGCTCCTAGGATTCTGGAAAAGATGGCCACGTTTGTGTTTGTATGGGAAAGATGGCTAAAGTCGTATTTGTCACCTAATGAAGAATTTGCAAACAAGAAAATTTTGCCAAATGTTTCAGTTTGTGAACTGAATTTTTTGCAAACAAAAGCATTTATGAACCAAGGTACCACTTATATGTTTGATTATTATAAATCAATAAAAGTTAAATTCACCATTGAAACGTATTACTGGTTGGAAATTATCAACTTCCTGGCATTGATAATTTACATTTTATCAAATTTTAATTGAAGTTAAATGTTCTAAAATCAGTGGCTTTTCATTTGTTTTAATATTCTATTTGACAAAAATAAATCAGGTTGTGCATTTAATTCCATGGGCAATTAGTTTTATTTTTGTTTGTTTGTTTGCTGGGGTCAACTAATACAGAGGAGAAATGCATCGTACATTGAATGAGATTATGATATTTTATAGCAATATTTAAATTTTTGGTTTTGGGCCTAACGTGCTCCACACAGCCATGGGCACTTCAGTTTAAGCTTCTTTCAGTGACTTTCAAAATAGTTTGGGTAAAGAGGTCAAATTCAATTTACCAGCAATAAGTGTTTTAGGATTTGGGTATGCTGTGTTAAAAATTATTTTGGTTGCCATTCATTTTGCTGAAGGAAAATAATTTTTATTATCGTTATTATTGTTAAATTTACTTTGAAAGAATAAGTTGGACGGAGTGGCTTAAATGTCAGTTTTTAGTTTTTAATATATAATGTTAATATCTGTATACATTTTATTCATTTTTCTTTCATATGCTTGAATACAATAATTAGTTAGTCATCACACCTATGTGTCATCTGGTGAAAATGGTATCGGTTTCAGTAAAGTCTGTCAACAATCTCAAGAACATCTTTAAAGACTGGTTCTAAGTGGCCTGTGTTTGAAATGGAATTCCTGTTGAACCTTCTTTGAAGTAGTAAGGGGTAAATCTGGACTTCACAAGCTCATTATTTAGGTTGGTCAGAATAGTAGGAGTAGTGAAATCGTTCCCTACTCCTAGTCTTGCTGGGATACTTTGGTAGTGTGTGGATTATGACAACTACATTTGGAATGTGTTACTTGTTACTTCACTATTGGCTGCTGTTTACATTTTGGTGTAAATCTATATTTTATGATGGAAACAATGGTTAGCCTTACCAAACCTGACACAACCTCTGCTATAGCTATTATATTGGCACTTTAAATTTATGAATATGATGAGATTTTCACCAATTTTCTCAAAGATAAGTACAAAATACGAGTGTAAAAATAGTGGACTGAAAAATCATGGCCAAAGTGTGGGTGGATATGGGAAAAGATTTAACTCCAAGTACTTTTAATGCTTTGGGCTAAAATTAATAACAATAAGGAGAATGGAAGAAAATAGGAATGAAACAGTGAAGGAATTATCTGTCTGCCCAATCTTAAGGTCTAAAAACCTCAAGAGCATTTGTAGTAGCTGAAAGGTTTAGGTATCTTTTAGTGTTGCTGCAAAAAATGAAGCAGAATTTTTGGCTGGTACTAGATAACTCTATTTACATTGATTAAATAAATCAGAAAACTAAAAGTATTTTTCTGCTTTTATGACTGTGATAGTAAGATATTAATAAATAATAGGTTTAGAAAAAATAAGGTTGAATTGATTTATGACAAAAATGAATTAAGGAGTATATCAGATTAAGGAGTATTTTAAGGAGTATATCTATTTCTTTTTCAGAGTTTTTTCCAGTTAATTTATGATCATAAACATTTTCTTAGATACAGTTAACTAAATGAAATACCAATATATCTGTATCTGTGAATCTATTCTATATCTCTGTATATTGTATAATTGACAAATATGGTTATACATATTTTAGTAAAACATTTATGACAGTTTAAAACATTGTCATTAATATCTCTCAATATATATGTTTATCTGACAGTTCTTACTAGTTTCTGAAGCAGTTCGGGAAGTCCTCTTTTGTGAATGTGTTCACAAAATATAATAAAAAATATGGTGGTTGTTCCTGTCAAGTCTCATCCAATGGAAAGGCAGGCTTGTAAAAATATCATGATCTGTCTCCATCCATTTTATTGATTAGATCTGGCACAATGTGACTGGCAGTTCTTTTGCAAAGCAAAAATAACCATGAAAGCTAAATGTTTTGAATTGATTCAGAACATCCAGGAACCCATGATAGCACACTTAACACTCAGTTTAAAAAGGACTTTCATGGCTGCTTCAGAGGTTCACAAGAACAAAGGAAAAAATGTGTTTGAAAAAAGGGGAGTATTCTTAGAGAAATTAATGATAATGTATCTCATTGTAATCTTTTTTTAATTTAAACATTCACCACACATTTTGATCACACCTGATACATAGCACATTATTTGTCTTTTAAAGTATATTTTATTTCAAGAAACTACATAGTGCTAATTTATTTTTATGAATAAGAAAAATGCTAATTACAGCAAGGTTTTCAATAAATGCAAAATTTCTAAAACCACATTATCATCGTGTTAAGAATTGTAAGTAAAAAATTCAGATACATGAGATTGTTTATTACCATAAAATGTAATGATGAAAAAAGTTCACTTGCATACTTCAAGACAAAATTACTCTTTTGAATTTTGTATCCAAGGGTCTTTTCAAAAGGTCTATGACGTGGAGATTGCATTCCCTACTCGAAGGACTGTTAGAGACTTGTAAATGAAAAATACCAACAAAATGTCTAGAAAATCTACTTGATCAGTAACTACTTATCTTCCCCTCTCACTTTCACCATAGCACTTCCTTCAACTTAACGGTTCTAATATGATTCTCAGTTCTCAGCTGGTGAGTTTCAACTCTCCTTAATTAATTCCTACCGCAACTACCTGAAGTGTTTTATTTTAGGATTACAAGTTTGTTTTTGTTTGGTAGGAGTAAATATTCCTATGTAAGTCCTACACCCCAAATAGCCCTGGGTGATTTGAACTGCATGCACCCGTGCCTAGTTCTCTGCATATCACATAAATTTTGTCAACTTTGTGCTTCTGACTATTTTTTTATGTTTCTTAAATGCCACTGTGTCTTTTATCATTTTGTTATCCAAAGAATTTGAATTAGACTGCTTTGGATGTCCGCAGTACATTCAAATCATTTTTCTTTTCTGATAAATACTGACCTTTTGTCTATTCAGAAATTACATAGGATTTAGATAATCAACACACAACGTGTGTTTCTACTTGGTGATGTCCAATTTTCAAGGTACTAAATTCAACTCTTCCCTTTTATTTAAATGAGAAAACATATCAGAATGTACATGAATAATGATTGAAGTGTTTAGAAATAACACCAAATTTATTTAAAGAAAAATAAAGCTTTTAGAAAACTAAACGCAATGTTTTAAGGGAAATGACTGTGAAGAGAATTTTCTCTTTAATAGTTAAATGCACTTCTGTTTTTAAATAAGAAAGTATCATTTTGTTTTAGCACAAGTCAAAGAGATATGCATTTCATAGAAATTATTAGGCTTTTTATTTTTCCAGTAATAGATCATTCTTGCAAAGTCATAATGAATACTGCAGTATCTAAAAAATCCTGTAGTAAGGACATAGCTTGCTAAAGGCCTAACAAAAGATGTTTTAGCTGTGCAAAAATTACAGTTTTATCTTACCTACTTTTGTTCTGAATTTAACTTATCTATATTTTCAGTTACAGTTCTTATGTTCTTATACTGATCATAAATATTGTCCATTGGGAGATTCTTAAACCAACTGAGAAAATTTTACTACTATTTTATGACAGAAGGGTCCAAAAGAGAAGTTAAACTTCAACAGAAGTTTCTTTCCCCATACTAAGAAAAAAATTTTGCAGCTTAAGATAATTCTATAGTGTATTTTTTATGAATGCATTTTATTTACTTCATTTTCTAGAAGGCAAGAGGTTAACAATTTTAGTATTAGTTATTATATATCTTACACTATTGAGTTTAATGCCTTTACATGTTACGCTAGATAGATTAATACAGTAAGCTATTAAACAAATCCAAAATCTCAGTAGTCTAGAACAAAGAGGGTTATTTTCTAACCATTACTATCTATCTTTTGGTGTATGGGTTAATCAGTGGGAACAAAACCAAGAAATTCTGGTATGCTATTGTGCGTGGGGTGATTACAGATAACAATAATACAATATACATTTTTAAACCTGAACGTATTGCCATTGTTTTCACTATAAAGAAGTAATAAATGTTTAAGGAAGTAGGTATGTTAAATTTGATTTGAACACTATACAATGAATACACGTATAGAAGTACTTTATGGTATCTAATTGATATATACAATTTTTATGCTTTTACCTATAATCTAAAAATAAGTTTAAAAATAACCTCTCCAAAATAGTTATTAATTAAAATAATGGTTTCATATCAAAACAAAATGAAGCAAAAATGTGTAAAGACCATACTATCGCTAGTCTATTTTGTGGTTGTTAGAATAAATGGCATTGAAATTCCAGAATAACAACAGTCATAATTATATTACCCACTAGCAGAAATTTTTACAACAAGACTATGATACCAGAGCATGGCAAATATTTCTGTAAAGTTTCTGTCCCTGATAAAGGTATTTGCAATGTTTTCATCCTTTTTCAGAAACACATTTTTTCAAACTTCCTACTGAAAACACTTTTATTATTTTGCAGAAGTCTTTAAAAAACCTTCAACTCTAGATTCCATACTAGGTGAGAGAAATACAGTAGAGTTAGATATACCCACAAAACCATTTACATTTCTGCCTTAAAAATATTGCAAGATTGATGACATTTTGCAGGTTCTCATTTACTTTCTTGAAAAGCATTATAAATAGACACTTGGCAAAGAACAGTGTTTTAAAATATGTATTTCATGTGGTTTGAGAAACATGATGGAAATGTTATGCTAATATAGTTATATCTTTATAAATAATGATAAAAAATATGAGGTGAAAAAAGACCTGACAGCGTTTGTACAAGGAAGGTGCAGTCACTGAAATTTAGCC
>RJWM01003871.1:0-107768 GCA_004363535.1 Dasyprocta punctata | reverse complement strand
GCGCACGCCTTTAATCCCAGCACTCGGGAGGCTGAGGTAGGCGGAGCGTTGTGAGTTCGAGGCCGGCTTGGGCTACAACGCGGCGCAAGGCCGACCTGAGCTACATAGTGCGACCCTGCCTCAAAAAACCAGGGCCGGGAGTTTGGCTCAGTGGCTTAAGCGCCTGCTCTGGCAGGTGCAAGGCTGTGAGTTCAATCCCCGGTGCCGCAAAAAAAAAAAAAAAAAAAATAGTCTTTGGGCTTACAGTTTCACTAGAATTCCCAGGACCTGAGCTATTTCCCCCATCCCTTTGTTCCCCAAATAAGGTCCCAGGTGGTCTAAGCAGTGTCTTCCAAGGATATTAAAAGAGGTTAGTACTGAGGTGATCTCCACTATTCTATTTGGTATATCTGCAAATATAGCCACTTTGTTACCTATCCCAGCACTGGCAATGCTACCTGAACCCCACTTTTGAGCTCTCCTTTATCCCTTATGGCCCATGTAGACTTTATGGTGCCTTTTGCCAACCCTAGAACTGCCACCAATACGTACACTGATATGGGAGGTCTCTCTCACCACAAGTAGTATGTTAAACTTATTTTATTTGACCTTCAAGAGGATGCCAATGTCTGATAGCTCACTCTTTCAAGGAGTGTGAGAACAGCTGGCCTAGGACTGGGTTTGAGACATTTGAGAAATCTCTAGTGGCAAAAGTAGTAGAAATGGTCTCGTAATGAGATCCAGGAAACTCTTCTAACATGCTGAATATAGATGTGTGTGACTGACACCAGCTCTTTCTGGCTCTCTTTCCACAATTCTTTTCACCTTACCATATTAATAACAACAATGCCAGTACTTTATATGTATCATCTTATACCTAATTTGGAGCAAAGGAATACATTTTAGGGAATTTAAACAGCATGGACAGGGTGAATTTGGGGGCAGGAATTGAAGGCACTATTAGAGTCTTATTCAGATACCTAGATATGAAAGGAGGTGAAAAAAGTACCTGATCAGCAAAATATATGGACGTGTGTAAGAAGAAGATGGCAAAAAATAGATCAAGGAGCCAAAGGTAGGGAGAAGGATTAGCCCACAGGGATTTGAGAATGATGAAATCAAAAGTGGTCAAAAGAGGTTGATATCACCAAAAAAATTTGAATGGATTTCCTTCTAAGTTACAGAAGTAAAATTAATGTGTTCTAAATTTATATAGCAAACAGACTAGTTCCTAGGACCATGCTGACAAAAATATAACACATCAAGCTCTTTTAATGATTCTAATGATATTTCTAAAGGGTTACCACTTATCTGTTAAATATTTAAATACAGCATTGTTCTAGAATAGCCACAGCATCCCTCCTTGCATAAAGCAGAGAAAACACTCTGAAAGCTATCTACAGTGCAAGTCACAGAGCACCGCTTCCTCCCACCAGCAACATGTTGACAAGGTGGGCTGCTTCAGCCTGGCTGCAGAGACAAATGGGCTCTGAGCCAGGCACATTAGAAGATTCCTGATAATCAGCCAGAGGGAGCCCATGAGGAGATTCCAAGTGACTGTGCTATTAAGTCCAACTTGGTAAAGGCAGAAGAGTCAAGCACTCACCTCTCAATCCCAGGCTCGATTGAAAACAAAACGAAAGCCTAGCCTGGGAGAAATTTCCACCTTCTCAAAATATCCAAGCTCCATCAATTATTCCCTTTCTAGCCTTTGTCTTCAAGCACTTTGCTGGCAGTTTCTCCTCATTACAAACTCAAATTTCTGCTATGTTTAAAACCAGCCAAACAATCACAACAGAGCAATTTTCCCTTCATGCTTTCCTGCTACATTTCTCCACTGTTGGGAATAAGCTGTTTATACTTCCTGGCTCCACATCTCCTCCCACTCACCTCTCAAGCCACTGCCCTCTGGTTTCTTCCCACTGCCATTCACAAAACACTCCCAGCAAGGTCACCACTGATTTCCTAATCACCATCTTCAACAGACCCATTCCTTCGGCATCTTACTTGTCCTCCCTATGGCATCTACCTAGACATTTCCTTTCTTCTAAAAATTCTTTAGCTTTTTAGCTTCTCTAACTTCTGCCTGATCCTTCAATGCTGGAGTTTCCTGGCTCCAAACTGGAGTGCTACTTTTCATATTCTACTGTCTCCTAGGCATCCTCTGTCATGGCTTCAATTACCATCTGTTTATCAATATCACTCAAATCTCTACATTCTGCCTTGGGTACATTCTCTAAGCAGCCTACTAAATATCTCTCAGGATCCCCCATGGACCACCCCAACATATCCAAAAACCATTCATAATCTCACCTCCAGACTTGCTTATTCTTCATGGATTTCTTTGTCAAAACTAATCATCCTATTGCTTTGGCCAGAAACCAGGGAGTCATTTTTCACTCTTCTTTCTTTCTACCCACCTGCCACCCAACCTCCTCAACCCTTCTCTCTCCGAGTGAGAATTCCTCAACTGGGGTCCAGCTTCAAATCCAACCCCACATGGCCACCAGAATAATCAACCTAAACCTCGACTATGAACATATTGCCTGCTTATCCTAGTTCTGTGGCTTCCAAAGTGACAGCCTTTCCCCTCCCAGTTCTCTCTTCTCAGCTATAACCACCCTACGCCCCACAGAGATCTGACCATTTGGGCTTTGGTAAGTAGAGGGATTTGGCTTTGATCTAAGAGGAGAGAGGAGTCTTTCTAGAGGTTCATACACCTGGTGTGTTTTGACAGCTGCACATGCAGGGTCTAGAAGTGAAAGACATGAACACCCTATCACAACTAGGTTGAGAAGGTGAGAAGAAAGAAAAAGGTGATCCTGTGGCCCAGGTGTGGAAGGGTAAATACACTTAGGAAGGGGGGAAGTCTAGATGCAAATACAAGGAAATGCATTTAAAAAGTACAGTAATGCCAAGGCACTGTTGACAAAGCAAACAATCCACAGAACTATGAAGACTTGAAAGCCCAGGTCAACACACACAACTCCAAGGCACGAGGGAGGGAGATGCATGATGGGGAAAGCTATCTCCTATCAAAGGGAGAGGGGATATGGACGCATAGGCTAAGAACGGTGGTCGACAGACCATAACAATCTTTGTGAAACCAGGAAGGCCCCAGAGAGTCAACTACACATAGGAGTGACACCAGGTGGGCCTGGGGATGATGGAGGAAGCAGCAGCGTTCATGCATTGGGCCAACTCAGGAAAGGCTCCTTGAATCATTTTATTTACTCCCCACAAAGGAAGCTGTTAGGAAGATTCTTACACCCCAAAATGTCTTTGATAGTAGCTCACGAAGGGGTTCAGCCGTAACAACGGTACCCACACGTTGTGCTGGATCTAATGAACTGTATGCAGAAGCCACCAGAGCCAGATGCCCGTTTCAAAACGTTCTCCAAAACGCTGCCAGGACTGAAAACAGTTGACCTGTCAGCCTCGGTCCTTGGCAGGAGACCTCCACCCAGAGAGCCCCCGGGCAGATGCGAGAAGCACCCCCTGACTCGCTGACAGCGTGCCTGCGGTGGGTCACACTGCCCACGGGCAGGCCGGGCAGAGACCGGCGAGGTGGCCGGCGAGGGGAGCCAGGCGGCGGGTCAGAAGGCCTGGGGCGCCTTTGTCCCCACTCCCCAGCGAACGCCTGGGGACGTGGCCGGCGTGGGGGCCGGGCCGGGGTCGCGTCCGGGACGGGGGGGAAGTCCAGTGGGGATTGGCGAGGCCGCGCGGGGCAGCTCCGGCCGAGAACAAAAGCGAGCGGGCGGCGGGCGTCGCGGAGTCGGCGCGGGGTTCGGGGTGGGGGATGCGCCCGCCGGCGCGCACGGTTTCTCGTTGAACTGCGGCCGTGCACCTAGGAATTAACCGGCCGGCGCGGGCGGGAGGGAGCGCGAGCAGGCGGGCGGGGGTGCAGAGCGCGCGCGAGAACAATACTAAGATCGTGTTTGCGGTCGCTGCCCGAGGAGGAATTCAGGGGAGCTCAAGGCCGGCGCCCGGGAGCCCGGGAGCCCGGGAGGGAGGCCGGCAGCGGCGGCATGAGGCAAGGGACGCGGCGCCTGTGAGCAGCGAGGCGGCGGCTCGGCGCGGCGCAGCGACTCCCCTCCCCCGGCCGGCGGCGACTCGCGGCCGCGGCGCCCCCCGCCCACTTCGCTCGTCGGAGCGGCCGCCGAGGCCCGCGGGGGGGCGGCCTCCGGCTTCGTCGCGGCGACCGAGGGCGACCGGGCCGGGGAGCGGCCGGGATGGCGCGTCCGCGGCCCCGCGAGTACAAGGCAGGCGACCTGGTCTTCGCCAAGATGAAGGGCTACCCGCACTGGCCGGCGCGGGTGAGTACGCGGCCCCGCGCCGCCGCCCACCATCTTCCCTCCATGATGGCGCGTGCCCCTGCCCACTGCTGCGGCCGGGACGTCGGGGATGGCGGCCTCGCCCTCCAAGGCCGGGAATGGCTCCGACGCAGCTTCGTCCCGGGGGCTCCGCACCCCGCGTCCTTGGCAGCGACCCCGGGCGGCCCGGAGCCGCTGCCGTCCCCGCCTCGCGGGTCCGGCTGGCCCGGCGCCTCCCCACCTCCATATTGGTTTCAGGTCGGCGCCCGGCCCGTGCCGGCCTCCCGACCCCTCGCGGCGCCGTAGCCCGCCCGCCAGCCTGTCGCTGTCGCCGGCTTCTCTAGAAAGCATCTGCTCGGAACGCACCGCGTGAAGCGTTCTGGTTAGGCCTGGGCGGCGAGGAAGGGGCACGGCGCTACCTTGTGTGCCTTGTGTTGTAAAATCAGTCCCTTTTCTTTTAGGCTTTGGGGCATTTGGCCTTTGAGTACTTGAATGAAGAAATATAGTGGAAAGGATGGCCAAGGCATTTCGGAGACTATATTTGTCTCTTGAGGAACAGAAATAGGCAAGGGAAGAATTGACATAATCTGGAGCGAGCACTAAGATGTTGTATTGTAGTTTAGTGAAGATAGCAAGACCAAGGGGGGAAAATACACCCATTCACAAAAGGAAGTGACATCATGGGTGGCCACACTGAAATGTAGTGAAGTTGAGGTAATGGATGGGCATAATCACTTGTTTTAATATTTGGTTTGGCATGATTGTAAGAAAGAGCATTGAGCTAGGAATTGGGGGACCTGATGCCTAATCCAGGCTGTTACAGACTTATCATTTAGACTGCCTGCATATCCCTTTCCGAAATATAAAATAATCCTCTCTAGAACTCCTTGCAACACTAACAACTTCAGGTATCTAGAGGAAAAAACAATTTTATTCGGGTTCCCAGGCAGCAGTTGTAAGTTCTCCATGTCTGAACTGTAGGTCCTGAAATAAGACAAAGTTTTCCAGATAAAGTTACTGGTTTTTAAAATGTGCTGTAGTACCATGCTGCTTTAAAAGGAGCAATATTTGTGACTTTAGGAGACCTTTAAGGAATCCATGAATATATTTATTAATAAGAAATGCTTTAGTGTGTTTACACAGACTCAAAAGTGAATTAAAGGTTACCATTGCTAGTTCGCCATTTCTTCTAATACAGTGACTTTATTTTTGCTAAATCTTACCTTTGAAAAAAATCTTTAGAAGGTCATAAAGAAAAGACTTAAAATTTCATGAACATGTGGCTTGCACAGGTTGGCCACCTGTAGTAACTTGTAAACCAGAAAAATTGCTCAAGAAGTGCTCCTAGTTGTGTATCTAATTGTACATAAAATTCCTGGAAGTTGTAATTCTGAAGTAAGGCAAAAATGGAATAGAGAATGTGGAAGCAGCATACATCAGATTTTTTGATAAAATAGATAAAAGAAAGAAAAATCTATATCTATATGCACTTAACATAAACTCTAGGAAAGGACCTAATACTCTTTAAAAAGAAAAGTATTATTTTACAGTAAGTGACATGTTACAATTTTGAAGGAAAGGTAAAGATTAGAAGAAAAAGGTGTTTGAGCCCCTATTCTTGGTTAGATATGTTTCACTTACATTGTCGTATCTCTGTTCTATGAGATATTATCCCCATTTATACCTAGTTATAACTTTGTTGATTATGTTATAAAATACTAACTGGAAAAAAGTCTTGTTCAGATTTCACATAGTTGCTCCTGGAGCGAAGGCCATGCCAAGAGGATCAGATTCTGTATCGCCCCAAGGTATCAAACCTTGGAGGAAAAACCTGAGGAGACAGATTTCTGTTCCTGTGTAGGGAGGAGCTTCCAAGAGTCAGGGTTGGTCCTTGCCGGAATAGAAAAGGGACTTCCCTGCTGTAGGGAGGATGTTTGGTCTTTGCCAGCCTCTTGTGAGGAATGTGGGTCAAGAGGATTCAGAACTTGGACAAATTGGATTCAGTTCTTGGCTGGCCTTCATATTTTGTGATGCTGGGTGTATTCTATAATCTTTCTGAGTTTCAGTTTACTGTCCTATAAAATAAGCATAATTCTCACAACACCCGTGGTGTGGTGGTCCCCCTTATCTGTGGTTTTACTTTCCCCAGTCCAAAAATACAGCACAGTACTGTCAGATATTTTAAGAGAGAGGGAGATTGCAGTCTAATAACCTATTACAGTATGCTATTATAATTATACTACTTACTATTGTTGTTAACATTTTAACTGTGCCCAGTCTATAAATTTTATCATAGTATACATGTGCAGGAAAAAACAGTATATACAGGCTTTGGTACTAGCAATGTTTCCGGGCATCAACTGGGGGTTGGGTACCCTGTAGATAAGGGGAGTCTACTGTATTTGAAAGCACTGGGCAGTGGTGCTTGAGTGTTCCTACATTTTTCCTTTTTAAATGTTTGTCTTACCCTTGTATCACTACATTATTTTTAGTTACTAATATTTGTCAGTTTTCAGCACTTGGATTTTTATTTTTCTGAATATTTTATCATAAAAAATTATAAACTTACAGAGAAGTTGAAAGGATTATGTTAAGAACCCATGGCTTTATTACCAAGATTTAATGATTAAATTTACTGTTTGGTCTCACATATCTGTACATCTGTCTCTATTCATACAGTAGTCTATGTTATTTTATTACATTTTAAAGTAAGTTACAGACATCAGTATAATAACTTACTCTTAGATGCTTCCACATACCCATAATTAATTAAGTCAACTTTTTATATATTTTTTTCTTGTAAGGTAAAATTTAAGTGGAATGAAACATACTTATTTTAAATGTACCACTCAGTGAATTGGAGTAATGCACATTATAGTATAATACAAATACCTGCCACAGCATAGAGCAGCACCAGCATCCAGGAAGATTTCCTCATGCCTCTTCCTGGAGGATTCCTATGGATTCCTATCTTCCTCCTTCTACACTGTGCAGATGTGTTATTTTGACATTCAGTAATAGCTGGCTATTTCTATGAAGCATACTTCATTATGTACCCTGTTAGTATAAAGATTTTGTATATACTAATACTGTATATGTAAGGTCACTTTAAAATTTAGTGTACCTGTACTTCTTGTTTACTATCATATGCATTATAAAATAAGCCCCCCAAAATGTAAAAGGGATGGCATAAGAAATTTTTAATATTCTAAATTTTTATTGGCAAAATATCATTAAAATTAATTCTGTATTTTAAAAATCAATTTTTGAAGTATTTTTGCCTGCTTTTTGTGAGATTGAATTCGATAGATGGTCATAATTTTATCTTCTAAAGAGATTTTCTAAAATACAAGTGTTAGGTTAGACATTTTTGTTGTTGTTTGCTTATTAGTATTATCTTTATAGGTCTCTTTATTTGGTGAGAGGGAGTTGAATTAAATACTCCATAATTGTGCTCAATCAGGCACATGTAAATAGCAGTAAATCACAGTAGGTCAAAGTGAGTAAACAGAACTAACTGAATAAGGGTACTAGTGTCAATTTATACATTAAATATTAATGAAATTCACTTTTTAGCTAAAAGAATAAGAAACTAAAATAGAAGCTTTATTTTCTTCCTTCAAGCCCCCAAATGGTCTTGCATATCTTCTGAAATATGATCACTCTGCTTATGTGGTGCCTCTTCTAAACAATGAAAAACAAAAATCCTCAAAACTCTGGGCTTCAACTGAAGACCTTTTTAAAATTTAAAAATTTACATAATTATATGAGGTTTTGGAGTGTTGCTCAGTGGGAGAGCATGTCCTCATCATGCCAGAGTCCTGGGTTCAAACCCCAAGGTACACACACACACACACACACACACAACTGCTTAACTGATTAATTAATTAAAAACTTTATATGAGAGCTCGAAAACATTGCTAGTAGAAAGGTGATATGATCACCTTTAGAAATCTGGCCTCGCTACTAAAATTAAACACATACTTACCTGTGATGTGACAGCCTGTTTCTAGGCTTACACCCAAGAGAAAATGAGTGTTTATGTCCATCAAAATACTTGTGTAGGAATGCTCACGCATAGCAGCTTTATTCAGCTGCTTTATTCATAATAGAAGATTGGAAACAATCCAAATGTCCTTCAGTAGGACAATGAATAAACAAATCTGTAGTATATTCATACAATGGGCTATTACTCGGCAATAAAAAGGAGCATACTACTCATGCCCACAAAAATAAGGTTGAGTGAAAAAAGCCAGACAGGAGAATACATTTTGTATGATTCATTTATATGATGCTCAAAAACAAGCCAAAGTGGTCAGTAGTAGTCATTTTGCAGTGTGTATAGGGAGTTACTGGCTGGAAGGAGGCACTGGACCTGTTTTGGATTTTTTTTTTCTTTAATTTTTTTGACACACAGTCTCCTTATACAGTTCAGGCAGGCCTTAAATTCCCTGTGTGGCCCAAGCCAGCCTCAAGCTTGCAGTGATCCTTTTGCCTCAGCCTCCGAAGTGCTGAGATTCCAGATGTGTACCACCATGCCTGGCTGCACTGGAACTGTTCTGTGTCTTGATCTAGACAGTGGCTGCACAGCATGTACATGAAAATTTATCATTCTGCACTTTTAAATTATACTTTTGAGACCTAATACTTTTAAGATTCTGTGTGATTGGATTTCACCATTTTTAGCTTTCTTTCAGTTTTTGTTTTGTTTTTGTTTTTGTTTTTGTTTCCTTCATGTCCCTCATCCAAGTTGCGTTTCCCTTTTGACTATTTTAGAAACTTTACTTAGGACTGGGGCTATAGCTTAGTGGTAGAGTATGGTATTGACTTAGGTATAGGTTCCAAAACCTCTCTGTATTAATGTCAGGTAAGGTAGTTTTGAGAGTTACTGGTTCAGTAGAGCCTAGAAGCTTACTGATAAGAATGACTACCAACCTGTGCAGGCTTTGCCAATTCACTGCATTCCTGTTCCTAACAACAGTTTCCTGTGTTTCACTGTTATTCACTTAGGTAATCTTAAAATAGAGATAGTAAATGGATTTTTCTAACATGTATCTTTCTTGTCTAGATAAGAATTTACCACATAGAAGTTAATTTAAAAAAACAAGAAGAATAAAATAATCTAATGACCTGTGAGCTTAAGCCTTCAGAACAACATCCTCCAGATTTCTGAGACAGCCCTGTGATGTACAGAAACAGAACTGGACCAGGGTTTAAACAAGCACCTCGTTCTACCACCCTCTTGGTTTACTAGATTGGACTTTCTGTGGCTTTTGTTTGTTTGTTTGTTTTTTAACAACCTCTTTGTAAAACAGGAAGGATGATAATTCTTTTTCTTTTTCTCTTTTTTCCTAGTGATCAGATGTTAAAATGTACATAAATGAACTATTGGCTAATTAAATATAGTACCTAAGAATTACTTCTTAGGAACACTAAACTCCCTTATTTATGCAATGTGGGTTGCCTAGTACAATCTTGGTAAATGTTTGCATAACTTGGTGGGTGTGTTCTGCAGAAGCTTCCTTGAAGTTTTATGGTAATGAATTTGCCTGGTGGTGGTGGTACAGGCTCAAAATCCCAGCATGTGGGAGACTGAGTCAGGAGGATCTCCTCAAGTTCAAGACCAGCTTAAACTACATAGTGAGACCCTGTCTCAGAAAAAAAAATTAGTTTGACTGTGAGTTCTAGGACTTGTAGGGACTGCCCACTGTAAAATTCCCAAGTGTATTGGGTCATTTCTAGAGGTTCCACATAACAGCATTTGGGGCCTAGATAAACTCGACCATCTTGGCATACAAATGGGTGTATAAATAAGTCTCTTTTTCTATTTGATCACTAACACTCAAGCTCTGCCCAGATTCTGACTCTAGTCAATAAGGCTACTAGTAGTAGAGCTTTTGGGGTTGCAGAGAGTCATTGCAGGGTCGCCTCCATGGGGACTTGAAGACTTTTGCTAATATAGTAATTTCCAAGTTTCTATTGCAGTGTATGTCTGAGAGTTCTTATAAGTGATAGATTCAGTAGCGGTTAGCACATATAAAAATAAGTTTCACAGAAGGTTTAAAAATTTTAAGTAGACAGAAAATAAACTCAGATTTAGATCACTGTTTCCTTTTCTGACACTGAAATAGAACCTTTACACAGATGACATCTTTAATGTTGGAGGAAATGTATATTTATAGGGAGTAGTATTATAAATTGTCAGCTAATTTGTTGAGTTCACATATACTGAATGGATTGAAAATGGATTGAAAATGAATTTTCTCTAGACCTGGCTTTTAAAATGAGATTGACTATTTAAAAATAAATAAAAAAATAAATAAATAAATATTCTTTCACTGAACTGCTACATGAAGTTAAATCAACAATTTAAAAAATATTTAGATCTTATAAATGTGAAATTTTTGTTGATTCTAATATAGAGTCATGACTTTCAGACCTTTTTTTTATTAACTGTAATGTACAGTAAGAAATATTCATTCTCATCCGGAACACATACATGAATACAACACATACACACAATTGAGAGTGGATGAACAAAACTTTCTGGGGTGTGTGTGTGTATGTGTGTGTCTAGGGACTGAAGCCAGAGCCTACCTCATACTAGGCAAGTTCTCTGCCACTGAGGTATACCCCTTCCTTTTTCTTTTAAAAGACAGGATCTGGCTTCGTTGCCTAGACTGGCCTCAAACTTGTAATCCTCCTGTCTCAACCTGCAGAGAAGCTGGGATTGTATCTACATCCTGATACTTTTATATTTCATTTCATATAAAATGGGATTGCAACCCATTAAATCAACTTTCACTACCTGCAGTTTGAGAAACAGTGGTTTGGGTTACTAGACCAAAGGGAAATTAATCTATGTGAGTTGTGTTTTTATAGAACAGCTCTTGGATTTTTGAGATGATGGTGATTTACTCAGAGTACTGAAAATTTTTTTCTGATTTAGCTAGTCTTACATGAATGTAATGTTGTATTAAATCACTTAAACCTAAATTTAGTCTCAAAAAGCTAAATAGCTGGGCATGGTAGAGGCAGAGGCATAATAATTGTGGTGAGTTCAAGGCCAGCCTGAACTATATAGTGAGCCTTTTGGCTTTTTTAAAGACTAGACAGATGAAATATTTCTACCCTCATCTTCTAATAAAACTGCAAATGTATCCACAACTATCTTAAAGCTATTATAGTTTAAACATATAAGCCTTCTTAAATTCCACACATTATTACCTAGTTATATGTACTCTGACTACATGATGTTCTCTGGCCGATGGTATTGAGGGTCTTGGTTTTTCTCAAGTTTGTGGGACTGAACTGAAAGTACTAGACTATCTGTGACTGAGAATGGGGGGTTTTTGTTATGTTCAGAAAACTTATGGATCTAAAAAGGTTTGTGGCACCCTCTGAAGTGGATATAAAGTCTTTGGGATTATCACATTTCTAAGAATTTCTGTATTTCCCTTGTAATTACTTTATGTCCAATGAAGAAGATATTTCCTTGGTATTGTGAGATATAGCAGTCTCTCATTAATGCCAGAGAACCCAGCATTGATGATAAGGCATTCTTCAATTTCTGAAACATACACATTTCTGAAAAGTGAAATAATTACAGTGTTATATCTCACATCTGGCCAGTGAACTCACACAAAATAAGTACATTTCTGTTAGAAAATAGTCACCCTGTACTAAATGGAAATATTATAGAACAAAAGAAACAATATTAAATTCACTTTTGTGTGGTCCAGATATTCAGGAACTCTGGTTATTACTACTGTTGTTTTGTACTTTCCAGACCATTTTGTTCTATCCAGGTAGGGAGAGGAAGGACAGAACTTTTAATGAAAGCTATGAAATATGGTGGTCTCCGTTTTTTATTTTTAATAAGCTCCTTATCTAGGACAAAGATTTATTTAACTACAAGAGATGAGGTAACTCAGAACAAATGTGTTCTTGTATTTATGTTGTTGTAAAAGCAAATTATAAAAGTAGTATAGCTTAAGAAGGAAAGTGGTGGTTAGAGAGGCTTACTGAAGTGAAACAGAATATGGTGATTGAAGACTCCTCCTTTGTGCCAGTACAGCTGCCTCTAACTCAGTACCCTTGCAGATGGCAGGTGAACCCTTGATCTCCCGTTGTCACTTGCTGTACCTGCTCTCTCTAGGCTTCACTCCTTGCCTGTGTTACAGCCCACAGGATAACTCTCACGGTCTCTTACTTTGGTGTGTTCCTCTACAAACCCTTTACTGCTCATTTTAAAGATCTGCCTTCCCTGCTCCGCACAAACACACAAACTAGAAATACTGCGAGGTTTGTAGTTCTAAATGCTGCCTATGAATCCTGTCCTTGTCAAGGGTCAGTTCCTTGTATGACCTCTGTTAGATGCTTTTCTCACTCTCTTCCAATTCCTTTGCCCTTATTTTCAACAAATTACTTTTTCATTCTTCATAGAGAAAACAGATGCCAACAGGTTTGATCTACAGCTTTCTGTCTTTGCTTATAAGTAAAAGCGCTCTCCTGCCTTCATCCTTCATCTTTGTGTGCTTTTCCTGTTTCCTCTGGCTATCATGAGACATATTTGTTCCCCATTTCCCTGGAGGCTATAAAGTGTAGTGGAGGAGCTTTGTGGGTGAAGGAGGCCATTTCTGCCTTCTGCTTCTTACCTTCAGCATCTGAATGACCTTGGGCAAATTATCTCATTCTTTAGTCTGTGTGGATTTGTTAAGAAAATTAAGACAATAATGCCTTCCTTTCAGGATCAGTTCAAGGATTTGAACATTAAGAACTGGGAGTTTAACCAAAGAGCTAAAGAATGTTATTTTCTCTCTTTACCCCTTTCTTATCTTTCTTACTAAACACTTTCTACCCTTGCTTGACCTCACCCTTTTGCTTCCTTCATGCAGCATTCAACAAATAGTTTTTGAAGGCTTGCTGTGTTCCAGGTACTCTATAATAGGTGGTAGGAGTAGAAAGGGGCCCTAAACAAAGTCCTTGTTATCCTGATTTAAATCTTCAGCCGTTTGCCCTGAACTAGCTCCTTCTGCTCAGACTGCAAATAATCTCATCTTGTAGGTATTGCTCTCTCTGCTTCACTTGATAGCCAGCTTCATAATGAACTATACTTCTGGACTTTTTCACTCTGCCACAGACCACCATGACCTGAAATCTGAAGATTATATCAAGTCTTTTTGCCTTTGTGAAATTTAATACTACATTTTAAAAATTCTCTTCTTTTGGCCTCCTTCATGTTTTTTTTTTTTTTCTTAAAAGATTCTTCCATTTCTCTGACGATGCCTTTGCAGTTCTTTGACTTCAGCCACTATTTTTCAGAATGTCTTCTAAACCTCTGTTTTAGACCTAGAATAGTGAGTTTCATATCCATATATTCATTTACCTACTGGATACCTTCATCTAGCTGCCCCTCATTGTCAAAACTTACCTAACTACCATAAGGTACCCAAGAATTCATATCTTTTTTTTTTTTTAAGAATTCTTTTCTTAATAAGTTTTCTATTCAGCTAATCATCCTTCAAAAAACAAAGACCTTATATTATCCCGGGTATTCCTTTTTTTTTTTTAACCTTCCGCATCTTATTGACATCTAATGATCTACTTGTATATGAGCTGTACCAGTGATGGTGAACCTTTTAGAGCTTTCAGTGGTACAAGCAGCCTGCTGCAGCACATGTGCCATAGGTTCACCACCAATGGGCTATACAAATGGAGGCCTGGTTTCAGTTCTGACAGGAAAGTGGAATAAGACCTGATCATCATGTACCTCAGGGCAATGTAAGGACCCTAAACTCAGAAGAACCTGAGGTATATTTATGTTGTAAACAGGGTGTAATTTCAGCAGAACAAAATAAGATTAAATTACCAATTTGGATTTTATTGGTGTCATAATTGTATCTCTATGTAATATTTAGATTATATTTTGTTTTCATAGTGTGATTTTCATTGCATAAGAAGTTTATACCTATTGTTATATTTACACATAATTCAGACCAATAATGTCAAAATTTTATGACAACTGGAGGGCTGCAAGATCATATTCCCTTTTAAAAATGATTAATCAGCCGGGCATGGTGGCGCACGCCTTTAATCCGAGCACTCAGGAGGCTGAGGTAGGCGGAGCATTGTGAGTTCGAGCTACAACGTGAGCGCAAGGCCGGCCTTAGCTACATAGTGCGACCCTGCCTCAAAAAACTGGGGCTGGGAGATTGGCTCAGTGGCTTAAGCGCCTGCCTGGTAGGCGTGAAGTTGTGAGTTCGATCCTTGGTGCCACCAAAAAAAAAAAAAAAAAAGATTAATCAAGGTGTAACAATATAAGAGATCTCAACAATGTAGAATAAATTCTTGACAAGGAATCTAGAAAAAAGGACATACAAGAAGATAATCAACAATGTATATGTTTAGTTAGAGAAGAAAAGATAAAAGAGCTAAGATAGTGATCTTCAAATAGTTGAAGAATTCTTACATGAAAGAAAACAAAATGGCAAGTATGGAGGAGCAGAAAGAGTATGCACTTCGGAACCAAGAAGGCATGGGCTCAAATTAAACTCCACCACTTACTAGCTGCAACCTGGGGCAAGTTACTTACTATTCGTTAGCCTCTATTTCCCCTTCTCCAAAATGGAAGTGGTAGTACTTACTTCACAAGGTTAATGTGAGAATCTCCTTGGAAATACCTAACACACTGAAGCTGTAAACAGTTTAGTTCCTTTCTTTGATAGTTAGATGGGTAGAACTAGAGTCAAAAGATAGAAACTCAGAATTGATTTACAGTAGGCTTGTAATAAGGTACAGCAATTAAGAGAAAGTTTGAGCATTTATTTTTCAGAGTTTGGGTGCCATTATTGCACAGTAACCCTATGCTTATGAGTTTTATCCTTTTTCCAGATTAAAAACCTTAAATTTTAGAGAGATTTTAAGTTTCTTCCCCCAAGGTTGCCCAAATATAGCAATTGATAAACTGTAAACCTGGTTCCAGAGCCTGGGCTCTTGCCTAAACCATTACAGCACATTGTATGTTTTGTCTCTGGGAATACAAATTTATTCATCCATTTATTGCACAGCTATTTATTGAGTGTCTGTACTCCAGGCATTGTTTTAGAAGCAGGGTTTATAAGTACAGAACACAGCAAAGAACCTGCTTTTAGTGATGCTAAATGCTAAGAGAAAAAGAAACACTAGTTGAGGGAGCATGGGAAGTGTTAGGGGACAGGGAGTACATAGGGATGGTGTTTCCATCATGTAGTGTTTGGGGAAGCCCTTCTAACCAGATGGTCTTTTAGTAGAGACTACCAGAGACAGTAACATTACATCCTGAATGAGCCTCCTTTATATTTTGTTCTGCTGCTGCTTCCCAACATCAGACAATTTTGAAGTCTTTTACGAAAGATTAAATGATAGTACCTTCTGAAATACAAGATTGAGATGACTTCCAGTGTTGTTATTTTGATGAGATTGAAATTAAAGTACATTAATCTTTTGACCAGTTAAACTTGGTCAGAGTTACAGTGAGTCAGTGAATAAGTACCGCAAAATTCATTATTCTATTTACTCAGTTTTCGTGGTGTTATGGCTTGTGTCTAGATGTCCCCCCTGCCCCCGGCGAAAGCCTCATGCAGTCATAAGTGGGGCTTTTTCAGAGATGACTGAATCTAGAGTATGTGATTGATTCATAGTGTAATGCTGAGATTAAGGGTGGGTGGATACTAAATCAGTCTGTTTGGCAGCCACCCTAATTTGTCACCACCCTGATTCTGGTAGCCTGCATACACTATAAGGAACAGAAAGAGGCTTGTCTTGCCCCTTGCTTGCTTGCTTTTGCCGTCTTCTGCTTGCCATTTCTCTTCTGTGATGCCTGTCTGCTAAGTCACCCTGTCTTGAACCAGCCAGTTATGGACTGAAACCTCTACAAACCGTGAGCCAAATAAACCTTTCCTCCTTTAACTTTGGGTGTCAGGTATTTTGTCTCAGCAATGAGGAAAAAAAACTAAGACACATGGAATAAAGGAGGAAGTAAAAGGAAACACAGAATTCATGCTAACCACTTTGACAGACAGAAATCTGACTTAATTCAGAAAATTAAAAGTTTACAGAAGGAGGAGAAATGGAAGAAAGGAAAAGATTATATTTATGTAGGTATCCACATATAACAGTATGTATGTATATGTGTACCAGGTCGATAACTCTACCACTAATCTCTGTTAGCTCATCAAAAAGAACAGTTTGTGCTGTCATTGTTTGATTGTTTGATCATTTTTTATGCCTAGATCTTGTAACCTGAGCAACTACTTCTAAGATAACAATATGCAATATATTAGGGTTGATTCTTACTTTTTCTTTTGAAATTCTGTATTATTTCTAGTCCTTTTTCTGTTTTGCTTTTTAAAATTAAAAAATACATAAAAGCCAAAAAAAAAAAAAGTTTACAGAAGGAAAGGTTAAATTTAGAATGAACTATTTGCATTGAACTGTGTGCTTATTGGAATTTTTTAAATTTTGATAAAATTATTATCTTAACAACCATTTTAAGTGTACAGTTTAGTAATACTAAATGTATTAAACATTACTTTGTGACCATCACCACCATCCCTCTCTAGAACATTTTTCATCTCCCAGACTCTGACTCCATTCAGTAGTATCTTTTCATTCCTTACCTGCTAGTCCTGACAACCATCATTCTACCTTCTGTCTCTGAATTTGACCCCTGAGTACCTCACGTAAGTAGAGTAACACAGTGTATGTCCTCTTGTGAATGGTTTATTTTACCTAATGTCTGCAAGTTTCATCCATGTTGTAGTATGTGTCAGAACTTCCTTTTTTGTTTTTTGTTTCTTTTTTTTTTTTTTTGCGGCACCGGGGATTGAACTCACAACCTCGTGCCTGCCAGGGCAGGCGCTTAAGGCACTGGGCCAAACTCCCGGCCTGGGTTTTTTTGAGACAGGGTCGCACTATGTAGCTCAGGCCGGCCTTGTGCTCGCGTTGTAGCCCAAGCCGGCCTCGAACCCACAACGCTCCGCCTACCTCAGCCTCCTGAGTGCTGGGATTAAAGGCGTGCGCCACCACGCCCGGCTAGAACTTCCTTTTTAAAGACAGTTGTATTCATTTTGCATGTATACACACACTCCTTTTTCAGGACCCAAAAACATTACATTTCTCATGTATGCTTGTGTGTGTACGCTTCATATCTACACATACACTATGTTTTGTTTAGTCATCCATCCACTGATGGATACCTAGGTCTTTTATTGTCTTTTGTCAATTGCGAATTATTCTGTTATAAAGATGAATTGTAACTATCTCTTTGAAGTCTTGCCTTCAATTTTGGGTAATGTATAGCCATAAGTGGAATTGCTGGTTCATATGGTAACTCTGTTTTTATTATTTTGAGGAAATGCCACTCTGTTGCTTCACAGAGACTGCACCATCTTATATTCCAGCAGCACTGTGTTTAATATTTTGTTTTACTGATAGTAGTTATCCTTAATGAATGTGAGGTATTAAGTCATGGTTTTGATTGCATTTCCTTTGAGTAGTGATGTTGAACATCATTTCATTTTTTAAGTGACCATTTGTATGTCTTTTATTTAAGCCCTTGCCTAGTTTTTAATCCAGTTTGTTTTTTGATTGTTGACTTGTAGGAGTTAATCTGTATGTTCTTCATGCTAACTTCTTACAGATTTATGACTTAGAAATATCTTCTCCTATTGCAGCTAACTGTCCTTTCACTCTGTGGATTGTGCTTATTGCAGTTTTGTGGGGCCATGGGGATTATCAGATTAATGGAATAGGAAAAGAGAGGAAGAAACTGAAAGATGAAAAGCTAAGGCTGAAGACAAACCTCACAAATCTGTCCAGGCCTGGCCTTAAGTGAGGCAACTAGGTAGGGTTGGAAAAAAAGAAAACAAGATAGTGTTTAGAAAATGCCTGTGAGTGATTAAATCAGTTGTTTATATTACATTGTAGTCACAATAGCTTGGTGGTCACCTTTATATAACAAAAACAGACAGTATGGTATAATTTTGTTCTCTGACCAAAATTACTCAAGATTTGAGAGAATAAATTTCATCCCTGAGACGTGAACCAAAGGATGCACTCTGAGAAAATTATCCAAAAGGTTCTGCCTTTTCTAGATGTTTGTATTCCAGGAGTCATCTTATCATCTTTTGGAGGATGGGTTATGAAACAATTACAGTTAGCTCATTGTGCTTTTTCTCTTTGTTTAATTAGCCATTACATTGAATCATCAAAAATTAACATTAGCTTCCTAACCAAGTACTCACCATTTACTCTACATAGAAGACTCCAAAAACTCCACCAAAAAACTTGTAGTTTTAATAAGCAAATTCAGTAGTGTAGCTGGATACAAAGTCATTACTCAAAAATCAATAGCATTCCTGTATACAAACAACAAACTTACTGAGAGAGAAATTAGGGAACCAACACCCTTCACAGTAGCATCCAAAAACATGAAATACTTAGGAATCAATCTAACAAAGGATGTAAAAGATCTATACATTGAAAATTGCAGTGCCCTGAAAATGGAAATCAAAGAGGATATCACAAAAAGGAAAGATATTCCTTGCTTATGGATAGAAAGAACCAGCATTGTGAAAATGACTGTACTCCCAAAACTGTTACACAGATTTAATGCAATCCCAATCAAAATACCATTACCATACATCACAGATCTAGAGAAGACATTCCTAAAATTCATTTGGAAACAGAAGAGACCTAGGATAGCGAAGGCAGTCCAAGGCAACAAAGGCAAGGCAGGAGGCATCACAATCCCTGACTTGAAAATATACTAAAAAGCTACTGTGATAAAGTCAGCATGGTGCTGGCAAAAAACAGACCTGAGGATCAGTGAAACAGATTACAAGATGCAGGGGCCAGGGATATAGCACAGCAGCACAGTACCTGCCTGGCAAGAGCGAGATCGTGAGTTTGATTCTTAGTACCAAAAAACAAAACAAAATAGATTAGAAGATGCAGACACAACTACAAACACACTCAGCCACCTTATCTTTTTTTTTTTTTTTTTTTTTTTTTTTGCGGCACCGGAGATTGAACTCACAACCTCGCGCCTGCCAGGGCAGGCACTTAAGGCACTGAGCCAAACTCTCGGCCCGGGTTTTTTTGAGGCAGGGTCGCACTATGTAGCTCAGGCCGGCCTTGTGCTCGCGTTGTAGCCCAAGCCGGCCTCGAACCCACAACGCTCCGCCTACCTCAGCCTCCCGAGTGCTGGGATTAAAGGCGTGCGCCACCACGCCCGGCTCAGCCACCTTATCTTTGACAAAGGGGCCAAATATGTTCACTGGGAGAAAGATAACCTCTTTAATAAATGGTGCTGGAAAAACTGGCTTTCCACATGCCAATGTCTAAACCAGTGTCTATCACCATGCACTAAAGTCAAAAGGGATCAAAGATCTAAATATTAAAACAGAAACACTGTCCACTGGAAGAGAAAGTAGAGAGAAATTTTGAAGACATAGGGGTAGGCAGAGAGTTCATCAACAAAAACCAAACTGCCCGGGAAGTACTTCAAAGAAACAACAACTGGGATCTCGTCTTATTAAAAAGTTCTTGCATATCAAAAGAAATTGCCAACAGAGTGAAAAGAAAACCTGCAGAGTGGGAAAAGAATTTTAGCCAACTGTCCCTCTGACAAAGGACTTCTATCTAGAACATATAAAGAATTGAAAAAAATCAGGCCCCCCAAATTCAAAGACCCAATCCAAATATGGGCATCTGAGATGAATACTCACTCCTCAGATGAAGAAATAAAAATAGCAAGTAAATATATGAAAAAATGTCCAACATCATTGGTCATTAAGAGATACAAATTAAAGCAACACTGAGATTCCATTGCACCCTAGGAAGAATGGCTATCATCAAGAAATTAACCAATAACAAATGTTGGCGGGGCTGCAGGGAAAAAGAAACCCTTCTCCACTGTTGGTGGGAGTGTAGATTGGTACAACCACTGTGGAAATTTCCCAAAAAACTAGAATTAGAGGTCCCATTCAACCCAGCTATCCCCCTTCAGGATATTTTCCCATAAGAATTAACAGTATCATACCACAGAGATACATGTGCATTCATGTTTATAGCAGCACAATTTATAATAGCTAGATCTTGGCAACAACCCTAATGCCCATCAATTGAGGAATGAATAAAAAAGGATGTCTTTTTATCCAATGAAGTACTACTCAGCTATAAAGAAGGATAAACTCAAGGCTTTTATAGGTAAATGGAGGCAACTTGAGACCATACTCATAAGTAAAATAAATCAGACTTGTATGTGCAAGCACCATATTGTCTCCCTAGTGTAAGAAATTGAAAGAGTAAATAAGATTCAAAATGTACAACAGATATTATGAAAAGTAAAGAAATTGCTTTAAGGAAAGAATGACTGGAATGGGGGAAAGGAGAAAAGAAGGAAGAGAAAAGAAAATATATGTGTGTGTGTGTGTGTGTATACATATATATATATGTACACAAGATAGCTAAGATAGTTATACTCCTAATTACTATTCGTTGAAAAGAACGGTTTGTGCTTATATTGTTTGATCAATTTTTCATGCCTGTTTCTTATAATCTGAGCATCTACTTTGAAGATAACAATACACAGTGTATTAACCATTGTTCATCTATTATCTTGTTTTGAAATTCTGTATCAGTTTTTGTTTTTTTCTCTTTAAAATGAAAAAATACCATTGTCTGCTGCTGTTGTGTGGCACTGTTTGATATTTTCTTCTTGCTCTTTACTTTCCATTGTTAAACATTTGTTTAGCAATCTTGTCAGCCACATTTGCCATTAGAGGTTTTTTTTTTTTTTTGATTGAAACTTTTTGAAAGACACACTTTTTTCCCCCATATACTGGAGATTGAATCCAGGGCCTTCGCACTGAGCTGTGTCCCCAGCCCTTTTTATTTTTTATTTTGAGACAGGATCTTACTAAGCCACTGAAAGCCCAGGCTGGGCTCAAACTTGTGATCTCTGTGGTACTTTATGCACGTATGTGCTCCTCAAAGGTTTTTTTCCTCAATGATTACAAATAGGTTGTAAACAATGACTCTTATTAAATAAGAAAGGCCAGGTTAAATGGTTTGCAGACACCCTAAGTAATAGGCAGAATCAGTGTTACATAAAATAGCCAAATAGAAGCAGACTTTGAAAAACATAGCTAGAAAACAAAAGCAATGCTTTGAGACAAAAGGAAAGACATGATAATTAAACATAAATAATATTTCAGAGTCAGCTTATTAAAAACATGAATTCCAGAAGAAGATGGGGCAGGTAGTTCAAGGTTATCAGAAGTATAATAAAATTTTCTAAACCTTTAAAGAAAAACCTAAGACTGGGAATTGATCACACCACAGTTTACATTCTAAGACGTATTTTTGTTAGTCTTAACAAAATACTGTGTTTCCATTCAAAATCGAGACAGGTACTACAGTATTAGCCTTTCAGGGTTTACAATGTTGGGATTTTGGTTGGATTGGTTATATCTATGGATTAGAAGAGAAAAAATTGTTATAATACTGAAGCTTTTAATCCACGAATGTGGTTTAAATTACTTTATTTAGGCCTACTTGTACATTTTTAAATTGTTTTATAATTTTCTGTGTATCTGTTTTTAGATGTATTTTTAGGTATCTTATACTTTTTGCAGGTATTATAAATGTGTTTTAATTATGTTTTATTGCTATTATTCTTTAAAATGTATATAGAAGAGAAAATGGCTGAGACCAAGGCATTTCTGAACAAGAAGAATAAGGTGGTCGAACTTGTCTATCATATCTAAAAACAGAACTGTTCAAGTAGTAATTAATGATAAATTAAGATAGCATGCATAGAGTAGGAGGGTTAAGTAGAAGAGAAAATGTAGTTAGAAACTAGTCTACAGATAAATGGATCCCATGGAAGGTGAAAAGGGTGGTGTTACAGGTGGGTGGAGAAGTATATTACTTAGCTTTCCCACTGCTGTATTCAACACCCACAATTCAAAGGAAGAGAGCTTTAATTTGGCTCATACTTTTAAAAGATTAGTCCGTGGTTGGCTGGTTTCAAGGCAGGAACATCCTGGCAAAAGAGTGGAAAAGAAAAGGTCCTTAGTTCGTGGTGGCCTGGAAGCAGGGGAACAGTGCCAGAGAGGAAGAGGGCAGAGATCAGCTGTAGACCTCCCCCCAGCACACACACCCAGAAAGTTTACTCCCTCGATCCCCTGGAGGGATCCCAAAGCCAATCAAGTTGACACGCCTTAACCATCATAGGGGGTCTATTTTTACAGAATAATTTGCATGATTAGTTATCCATATAGGCTAAATAGTCATATGAGTTAACTATCAAAGTATTTCTATAGAACGAAATCCCTATATCATACTATATAAAAATGATTTCTGTGTAAATGAAAGTGAATAGTTTTTAGGGCATATGCGAGAACATCATATTTTGGGAGTAGGAAAGAATTTCATGACAGAAACACAGAAATGATTAGCCATGAAAGGAAAGATTGATAAATTTCAGTACATTAAAATCAAGAGCTTCTGTTCAATAAAAAATTCTATAATGAAACTGAAAAACCACAGACTGGGAGAGGGTTGAGAATACTTGCTATACAGAGAACCAACAACCCTTTCCTGTATACAATGAATCATTTAGAAAAACACAGACAGCCCAATTGAAGAAAAAGGTAAAAATATATAACTAGCCATTTTATAGAAGAAACACATAATGCCTATAAATATATAAAAACATCAACTTCATTAATAATCAGAACTGCAAATTAAGGTCACTGCAAGACTGCCAAAATTAAAAGGTTGCCCATATCATATGATGAAGAGGGTGTGGGTCAAGAGCAACTCTAAACACCACTGAAGGAATAGGTATTGGAGAGCAATCAAAATTCATGTTGTAAAGTTGAGTTCTGCATAGTTTCTGAGTATGCAACTCTAAACCTAGTTGTACACCTAGAAAAATTTATATGTGTGTACCCAAAAATGTGTACAGGTAATGGCAAAAAATTAGAAATAACCTAAGTCCTTTGATGGAGGATAGAAAATTAAATTATAATACACTGATATAGCAGGACGGTATACAGCATGAAAAATTCATAACTACAGCTATACATTGTTTGCTTTTAGTGTAGTTAATTGAGCTAACTTTGAGATGTTCAGTATTAAAAAAATAATATAACAACAAATTTATTTGTTGTTTTTAAAAAAAAACTGAATTCCTGTTGTTTGACAGATACTGTTTGGGAAGCTGCTAAGGATTGAATAGTGAAAATAATAGAAAAGTTTTCTGCCCTTATGAAGCTTACATTTTAATTTAGAGGAAAGCATAGTGTATAAAAGGAAGCAAGCAAAGTAATGTGTAATTTATTATAGCCATGAGAGCAGTGGGAACAAATGAAACAAGGAAAGAGGGTCACGTATGCTGTGATACTGTTTGTGTGTATACACATGATCAGGGAAGCCTTTCTGAAATGTGACATTTCAGTGGCTTAGTTTTCCATAGGAGAAAGTCATGTAAGTACCTAAGAGAGAAGTGAGAATGTGTTGGGGGAAGAACAAAAAGGCCAACGAGGCTAATAGAGCAGGAGAGGAATAGAAAAGGAATTCAGGGGGGTGACAAGCCTATACCATACATGCTGCAATAGGTTCACACCTCTCTGAGTGTGTATCACTGAAAGCTCTAAAAGATTCACTATCAGCGATGTAGGGCCTTATGGGTTTAGTAATGAGTTTAGAATTTTTAAAGTGTGGAGAATTTTGAGCAAGAGAATGACATGATCTGAGGGACTAAAGAGTTGATTGTTGAGGCAAAATTGGGGTTGGCTTTTGGAGGGGGTGATGCAAAGAACCCAGTTAGGAGGTCTTTGAGAAGTTTAGATATTAGATCATAGTAGAGTAGATGGGGACAGGGCAGCTGTGGATGGGGGAAGAATTTGGGGGCTATAGTTGAAAAAACTTAGTAATGGATGAGATATGTCTGTGAAGGAGGAAATTAAATCAGTGATATTCAGGTTTCTAGTAAAAACGGCTGAGTGGATAGTAATGCTATTTACTATCCTAAGGGACAAGGAGGTGAGGCCACAAGATCAAGATTTTTTTTTTTTTTTTTTTTCTTTTTGCGGCACCAGAGATTGAACTCACAACCCCGCGCCTGCCTGACAGGCGCGTAAGCTGCTGAGCCAAACTCCTGGCCCTGGTTTTTTGAGGCAGGGTCGCACTGTGTAGCTCAGGCCGGTCTTGTGCTCGCGTTGTAGCCCAAGCCGGCCTCGAACTCACAATACTCCACCTACCTCAGCCTCCCGAGTGCTGGGATTAAAGGCATGCGCCACCACGCCCTGCAAGATTTTGTTTTATAAATCTTAAATTTGAGATACCTTTGAGACATGTAAATCTGAAGCTTGAAAGAAAGACCTGGAGTTTGGAAATAAAAATATGAAACTCTTAAACATGCAGATGGTGTTTAAAACCACGGAATTATATCTCTACATGGTGGCACATGCCTGAAATCCCAGCACTCAAAAGAGTGAGGCAGGAGAATGACAAGTTCAAGCCTGGCCTGGGAAATTTACCAACGTAGTGAAAACTTGTCTCAAAATGAAAAAGAAATGAAAAAAGGGGCTGGGGATGTAAACTCAGTGTGAAGGCTCTGGGTTTAGTGGATAAAATTTAAACAAACAAACAGGAAAACCCACAGAATTGGATGAGATCACCAAGGGAGTAAGTGCAGATAAGGAAGAGAATCCGGGCAGTGAGAGGGGCCTCAGGAGGAGGAAAATAAGACAGGGCAGAATCCATCTGGGCAGTACATCTCCTGGAATGCAAAGAAAGAAAATGTTGCAATAGACATATAAGGTAACAGGAAAACATATAGGTGATAGAAATTATAGATATATGTGTAACAAATTGCAAATGAATAGTGAGAAAACAACCTTGTAGAGAAATGGAAAAAATGATATGAATAGGCAGTTCACTGGAGGGCAAATCTTGATGGCTGATAAACCTGTAAAAAGATGCTTAACCTCACCATTAATCTGGGAAATGCAGATCTGAAAAAGCAATAACATATAATGCTATCAAAGATTGGAAGGGAGGTCATTTTCATACCTTGGTGGAACTGTGAATTATTATAGCCTTTTTTGAAAGCAGTCTAGTAACATCTGTTAAAATGAAAAATACCTCTAATCAATGATCCAGCAATCTCACTTCTAGCAATCTGTCTCATGGATATTGAAGCACCAGTGCATTAAACTATGAGTTGTTTACTGCCTTTTTTAAAGGGCAAAAACACTGAAAAGAAGGTACATGCCCATCCCTCCAGGAAAGATTAAATTGCAGGTTATTCAACCACTGGATTTTTATGTAGCCATTAAAAACAAATTAATTAGATCTATGCCAGTTTATTTCAAGGACTTTCCGTGATGCACAGAATTCTATAATATACAACTCCAGGTGTATATTTGTGTGTCAGAAAGACACAGTAGATTCTTCTAAACCCTCGAGGTAAAAAAAACCTCTGCCTGTGTATAAAACACATATTTGTGATTATGTGTATGGACATGGGATGGAGCATACTGTGTTACAAAGAGTACTACCTGGATGTGAGCAAGCCATGGGGTGGTGAGGGAGATAAGGGTGTGCTCACTCCATTGGCAAATATGTCTTCATTTAAAAAGAAGAAGGATCTCCATGACAAAACAGCTTCTATTATAGATCCCATTTATATAAAACGTGTATGCATGTATGTATGATATGAAAAAACAGTCACCAAAATGATAATCCTAATGTATACTTTATTTTTAAAAATAAAATTCTAAATTGAGATATACTTGTTAACAGTTCTTTCTTTGTTTAGTGCTAGTTCAGGTGGAGAAATTATGTTCACAGATAGGATAAAGATGATTGTCAAATAAAGGTACAGGATTATTATCATTTTATGCTTTTCATTAACTTATGTTTCCATGTCCTTTATGCTGTCTTAGCTTCAGTCTTTAACCAACAGTCTGTTTTGACTATATACTAAATATGAGACCAAGTATAGAAATTAGAACAGTTCAATGATCAAATACAAAAGCAGCTAGCAGTGCTCAGTTGAGTGATAATCCTAACCAAATATTTGAATCATGAGCACACTTACCTGATAGCTACTAGTGCTACATGTATTTGCTCATATACAGAGAGCTTCATATACTGTTAAATTTTAGAAAGTATTTAAATTATTGTATTTATTGCTTTTTAAATTGAAATGGAAATATAATAACTGTCATTAATAATGCACATGTCTCAGAGCGTCTTGGGGACTTGTGGGTTTGCTAACTTCTATCACAAAAGTTTAGGCCTAGCTGATTTTCTCTTAAGTTTTATTATCATGCATGACTTGGTGCTCATCTGGACCTGACCCTACCTTTGCTTTTTCTCTTTATAACTTAGCTGCTCTGGCCTCTTTCTTTCTTTCCTTTTATTACCACTTTTGAAGTTTTTCTTGGTACTCTCTTTTCAAACCTAGTGTGTGACACTAGCTTGCTTTTTTTTTTTTTTTTTTTTTTTTTTTATCTTTTTGAGACAGGATTTCACTGTGCAGTTCCGGCTGGCCTTGAACTCGCTTTGTAGCCCAGGCTGGCCTTGAACCCTCAGCATACCTCCTGCCTCAGCCTCCCTCCTGCCTCAGCCTCCCAAGTGCTGAGATTACAGGTGTACACCACTGTGCCCAGCTAGTGACACTTGCAGTGGAGTAGAAGTGACAGGAAAGGTTTTTTCTTCTTGTTTGTTTGCTTTGCTTTTTGGTGCTGGGCATTAAATCCCAGGCCTTGTATATCCCAGCCCCAGAAAAGTTAGTATCTTTATGATAACCCATATTAAATATCTTTAAAAACAAGTTACTTCAAAACTTAGGACTTCTCACAGTTTCTGTGGTTTTGGATCCAGGCATAGTTTGCCTGGATCCTTTGGCTCTGGGTATTCACAAGGCACAGTCATCTTAAGGCTTGATTAGAAGGTCACCCACCTTCAAACTCACTTAAGTACTTATTGACCAGGATTGAGTTTGTTGTGGTTATTGTTTTTTTTTTTTTAATTTATTTAAGCGAAGAAAAAAAAGAAAAAAAAAGACATATATAACAAAGACAACAAGCATAAGAGACAAACAAACAACTAGAGTAAATACACAACAGTAACATTGCAGGTTTACAAAACCAGATGATAGAAACTTGACAATGGTTGCAATATTGCGTAGCATTATCTTTAAAATGGTTACTTACATTAACAGATATAGACATGTAAAATTGATCTAATCATATGAGTATTAATTGTTCTTTCTCAATAACGAATACATTCAGCAGTGTGTTCATTTTAGTTATCTTACAGATACAGGTTTATATCTTTTCCTCTTTCCTTTTCTCTTTCCACCTTTTCCCTTCCCAATTACTTTTGCTCTTTGAGCTGTTTTTTACCCTTACATAGTATTTATTATAGATTTTGGATCATATATACTTTTCCGTTTCTTACACTAGGGAGACAATACGGTATTTACACATGTGGGTTTGATTTATCTCACTTATGAGTATGGTCTCAAGTCGTGACCATTTACTTACAGAAGTCTCAATGCAGTCTTTCTTAATAGCTGAGTAGTACTCCATTGTATAAAAATACCACATCTTTTTTATCCATTCCTTCACTGATGGGCACTTCGGCTGTTTCCAAGATCTGGCTATTACAAATTGGGTTGCTATAAACATAGGTGCACAGATATCACTGTGGTACGATGTTTTCAGTTCTTCTGGGAAAATACCCAGAAGTGGGATAGCTGGGTTGAATGGGATCTCTAATCCTAGCTTCTTGAGGAATCTCCACGCCGACTTCCACAGTGGCTGCACCAGTCTACACTCCCACCAACAGTGGAGAAGAGTTCCTTTTTCCCCACAGCCCCTCCAGCATTTGCTGTTGGTTGATTTTTTAATCTTAGCCATTCTTTCTGGAGTGAGATGGAATCTTAGTGTTGTTTTAATTTGCATTTCCCGAATGACCATTGATGTTGAACATTTTTTCATATATTTATTTGCCATTTGTATTTCTTTGTCTGAGAACTGTGTATTCATCTCAGATGCCCATTTTTGGATTGGGTCCTTGAATTTTAGGGGCCTTATTTCTTTTAATTCTTTGTATGTTTTAGATAGAAGTCCTTTGTTTGATGGACAATTGGCTAAGATGTTTTCCCAGTTCGTGGGTTTTCTTTTTACTCTGTTGGAGATTTCCTTTGACATGCAAAAACTTTTTAGTAGGATGAGATCCCAGGTGTTGATTCTGGGAAGTGTTTCCCATGCAATCTCATTTTTGTTCATGAACTCTCTGCCTACTCCTATGGCATCGAGGTTTTTACCTACTCTGTCTTCTAGTAGGTTTAGTGTCTCTGTTTTTGTATTCAGATCTTTGATCCATTTTGACTTTATTTTAGTGCATGGTGATAGGCATGGATCTAGTTTTAGTTTATAGCATAGAGAAAGCCAGTTTTTCCAGCACCATTTGTTAAAGAGGCTGTCTTTCTTCCAATGTACATGTTTGGCCCCTTTGTCAAAGATGAGGTGGCTAAGTGTGTTTGTAGTTGTGGCTGTGTCTTCTAATCTATTCCACTGATCCTCAGGTCTGTTTTGATTCCAGTACCATGCTGATTTTATCACAGTAGGTTTGTAGTATAGTTTCAAGTCAGGGATTGTGATGCCTCCTGCCTTCCCTTTGTTGCCCAGAATTGCCTTTGCTATTCTAGGTCTTTTCTGGTTCCAGGTGAATTTCAGGAATGCTTTCTCTAGCGCTGTGAGGTAGGCAAGTGGTATTTTGATTGGGATTGCATTAAATCTGTATAATAATTTTGGGAGAATGGCCATTTTCATGATGTTTGTTCTTCCTATCCATGAACAGGGAATATCTTTCCATTTTCTGAAATCTTATTCGATTTCCTTCTTTAGAGTAATGTAATTTTCACTGTATAGATCTTTTGCTTCCTTTGTTAGATTGATTCCTAAGTATTTCATTTTTTTGGATATTATAGTGAAGTGTGTGGTTTCCCTTGTTTCTCTCTCAGTGACTTTGTTGTTTGTGTACAGGAATGCTATTGATTTTTGAGTGTTCACCTTGTATCCAGCTACATTACTAAATTTAGTTATTACTTCTAAAAGTCTTCTGCCGGGCGTGGTGGCGCACGCCTTTAATCCCAGCACTCGGGAGGCTGAGGTAGGCGGAGCGTTGTGAGTTCAAGGCCGGCTTGGGCTACAACGCGAGTGCAAGGCTGGCCTGAGCTACATAGTGCGACCCTGCCTCAAAAAAACCAGGGCTGGGAGTTTGGCTCAGTGCCTTAAGCCCCTGCCCTGGCAGGCGTGAGGTTGTGAGTTCAATCCCCGGTGCCGCAAAAAAAAAAAAAAAAAGTCTTCTAATGGATTTTTGGGGGTCTTCTATGTAGAGTATTATATCATCTGCAAATAATGATAATTTCACTTCTTCATTTCCTATCCTTATTCCCTTTATTTCTTTCTCTTGTCTAATTGCTCTGGCTAATATTTCCAGAACTATATTGAATAGGAGTGGTGATAATGGACATCCTTGTCTTGTTCCTGATTTTAGGTTGAAAGTTTTCGGTTTTTCTCCATTTAGCAAGATGTTGGCTGTTGGTTTATGACATATGGCTTTTATCAGGTTGACATAGAGACCATCTATTCTGATTTTCTGTAGGGTTTTTATCATGAATGAGTGTTGGATTTTGTCAAAAGCTTTTTCTGCATCTATTGAGATGATCATGTGGTTCTTGTCCTTGGCCCTGTTGATACGGTGTATTACATGTATTGATTTCCGTATGTTGAACCATCCCTGCATTCCTGGGGTGAATCCCACTTGATCGTGATGTATAATCTTTCTGATAACTTGCTGTATTCTGCCAGTATTTTATTGAGGATTTTTGCATCTATGTTCATTAGGGAGATTGGCCTGTAATTTTCTTTTTTGGTTGGGTCTTTCTCTGGTTTTGGTACTAGGGTAATACTTGTTTCCAGGAATGAGTTAGGGAGGCTTGCTTCCCTTTCGATTTCATTGAAGGGTTTGAGGAGTGTTGGCATTAAGTCTTCCCTAAATTTCTTGTAGAATTCAGCAGTGAATCCATCAGGGCCCGGGCTTTTCTTTGTTGGTAGGGTCTTGATTACATTTTCAATTTCATTAGCTGAAATTGGGTTATTCAGTAGCTTTATGTCTTCTTGATTCAGCTTTGGTAATTCATAGGTTTCTAGGAATCTGTCCATTTCTTCTGTGTTATCGAATCTGTGTGAGTGAAGGTTTTCGAAGTAGGTGTTGATGATCTTACGTATTTCCACCGGGTCTGTAGTGATTTCACCCTTTTCATTTCTTATTGCATGGATCTGAGTTTTTTCTTTCCTCTTCTTGATAAGGTTGGCTAGGGGTTTATCAATTTTATTTATTCTTTCAAAGAACCAACTCTTTGATTCATTAATTCTTTGTATTGTTTTCTTAGTTTCAATTGCATTAATTTTTGCTCTAATCTTAATAATTTCCTCCCTTCTTTGGACTTTGGACTTGACTTGCTCTTCTTTTTCTAGAAGTTTGAGGTGCAGCATTAGGTTGTTTATGTGTGCTCTTTCCGTTTTTCTGATAGGAGAGTTTAGTGCTATAAATTTCCCTCTGAGAACTGCTTTCATTGTATCCCACAGGTTCCAGTAATTTGTATTTGCATTTTCATTCAATTGTAGATATTGTTTAATTTCTTCTTTAACTTCTTCTGTGACCCATTGGTTATTTAGGAGGGTATTGTTTAATTTCCATGTGTTTATGTGGTTATTGTAGGTTTTTTTGTCATTCATTTCCAATTTTAGCTGAGAGAATATTTCTGATTTGAATTTCTCTATAGCTTCATCAAGCTGTTTCTTTATTGCATTTTCTATCATTTCAGAAAGTCCATTCGTGTGACTCGCACTGTCTTCCATTTCAGTGTCTCTTGGGTTTGTTCTTTGTGGGCTGGGGAACTGAGACTGCCTCTTGGTCTTTCATTTTGTCATTTTCTTCTAGAACCTATGTGGCTCTGTGTCCTATGAGGCTGGCGGGGCGTTCCCCTGAGGGTTGCACTGATTCTTGGGTTGCACTGAATCGCGGGACCCAGTAGAGCTGGGTCCTGCATGCAGCAAGGGAGGGTGGCCTCCCGGGGTGTGCTGGTGGAGCCTCCGCCTTACCTGGGTGGGGGCCAAGGCCTCCGGGTCCCAGGGAACTAGGCAGAGTGTACCCTGGAGTGACGCCACCTGGACCCTGGGTCTGTCTGCAAGTTCAGAGCAACAGCTGCGCCAGGGCAAGCCTGGGTGAGTCCCAGGCCTACAGTGCCGGGAGCAATCCGGCTGGGTGGGGGTCTGCGAGCTCTGGGATGGTGCACGCACAAGCCGCTCCACTGAAGTATGGAGCTCGCACGCGCTCTGCACTCTTGTGGGGGGAGCCCAAGTTCTCCAAGTCCCTGCAGCTATGTTGGTCAGTCCCTGGTGAGCAGCTCTGGGGTCCTGGGCTGATCTGGGCTGGGCTGCATACCTCTTTGACCTGCGAGGCTGGCCGGGCGTTCCCCTGAGGGTCACGCTGATTCTTGAGTAGCGCTGAATCACAGGACCCAGTAGAGCTGGGTCCTGCGCACAGCAAAGGAGGGCAGCCTCCCAGGGCGTGCGGATGGAGCCTCCGCCTTAACTGGGTGGGTGCCAAGGCCTCCAGGTCCCAGGGAGTTATGCAGAGTGTACCCTGGAGTGACGCCGCCCGGACCCTGATTCTCTATTGCGGTTATTGGCCCAGAGGCTTCAGCTTTCTGCGTGCTATGCTGTTGGCCAGCCCCCCTCCACCCCAGATCCCTTGCCCTGTGCAAAGTTCACAACATGGCAGCTGCCACCCTCACTGCAGGCAGGTGAGAGGGTGGGAGTTGGCAAGACAGAAATCAGTCTTTTAAACCTGAGCTTAGAAGTCACATGTAATCACTTTTGCCATCTCCCACTTCGTTAAGAGTAAGTAATTAGGTCCCGCCTAAACTTGGGGAGGGGATTTTACACAAGCCACGCTAAGCTGGGACCACTGAGAGCCTGCTATACGCCTACTGGCAGTAGTCCTGGGGTTATCACATCTTCACTGGTCTTGATATAGGCACATGCTGTCAAATTTCACTTACCATTCCCTTGTTCCTAGACATCTCATGGTACATTTTCAGCTTTTTTCTGCTATAGTTGCCTTACTCCAAGTGGCCCTCTTGGGACAGAATTTAAGACAGCCTCCACACTGTTTCTAGCTATTAAGCCATGGAAGATATGCATTCTGCAGAAGATATTCCAGAAACAGAAGCCATTCTCAAGGCAGTCACCATGCCATCTGAACAGCTAAACAGAAAACACTGTACACTTGGAATTTCTCAGGTTTGAGTCAAACACCAAACTTCTGGGGCTTGTGCTCTTTAGAAGACTTTATCTTCCACTGTACAGTGGCTCTGTGAAAGCTTCTTCCCATAGGCTGAGATCCCTGGAAGACGGGGAACTGAGACCCATAGCATCTGAAAATCCTCTCATAATAATTGCCAACTCTTCCTTTGCCTTCTGTTTGTTATGTTAGAGCTAAAGTTTACAATGGCTTGAATTGCATTATTTGCAAGTCTGACATGGTGATTACTCACCTGTTTTTTGAAGGTCTGGAAGCAGTTAATTCTCCCTTGATTAAAATGTACTATGTAAAATATTGCCTGTAATTCGGAAAATTTCACTGGAAGAGGGCCAGCTGAGAATCCCTCCTGGAGAAATGGGAAAGGAAAAGTTAAATTTCTACAAAGAAAGATTCCTGGAAATTCAAACCAGGTTTAGAACTAAAAACTCCAAACAGACTCTTTGTAGTGGGAAAAGTCACTCTTCATTATTCAAACAGTGCCCTAATTGGTTTGGTCCTTAGTTGACTTGACTATTTAAAACAAAACACTAGCAGCAAGGAAAGATAAATTTAACTGTCCAGTTCTTTAACAAGAAATCTATTCTACGGTGGGTTTTTTTGTTTTGTTTTGGTTTTGGTTTTGGTTTTTGAATCACTTTTTCTGAGATAGGCCCTGTGCATCTGTATTTTTTTCCCTTTTCTAAGTATATTTTTATACTTAATTTCAGAAGAAGATATCATTTTGTAACACCATCATTCCTACTCCACAAATTTAACTGATATTTATAGTTTGGTATACCATTCCTCATGTTTTTCTATGCTTATATGAACACATCCATGCATGGGTTTTATAAAATTAGCATTTTTTTATTTTGCTGTTTACTCTTTTCTTTTGTCCTTGCCATACTAGTAGCTTTTCAAGTTAATGCACAATAGCTCTCAGCTGTGACATGCAGTTGAATGCGCCATAATTGAGTTAAACATGCCTACACTAATGACCCTTTAGTTGTTTCTTCTTTTGGCAGGAAAGCTTTAGTGAACATCTTGGTTTGTTTATTTGGTCTTGCTCTTACTTCTATAGGATAGATTGTTTGCTAAAAGTGGAATCATTAGGTAATGTAATATGTATGTTTAAATTTTATAATGTAAGCAGTCATACCAATTTCTTAAATATTTATAGCAACATACATTAGCAGTAATTTTTTTTTTTTTTTTTTTTTTTTTTGCGGCACCAAGGATCAAACTCACAACTTCGCACCTGCCAGTCAGACACTTAAGCCATTGAGCCAAACTCCCGGCCCTAGTTTTTGGAGGCAGGGTCGCATTATGTAGCTCAGACCAGCCTTGCGCTCGCATTGTAGTCTAGGCCGACCTCGAACTCACAACTCCTCCTACCTCAGCCTCCTGAGTGTTGGGATTAAAGGCGTGTGCCACCACGCCCGGCTTATCAGTAATTTTTTATGTATGTTTCCCTATACCTAGTGATAGGCGCATTTGTACCTTAAGAAAAATAATTTAGCCGAGGATATAGCTCAGCCGCACGAGCACCTGCCTGGCAAGCACGAGGTCATGAGTTCAATCCCCAGTACAAAAAAAGAAAAAAGAAAAATAATTCATTAAAACCACAAAAGCAGTACTAGAAAAAATATGGGAGAATTGTTTGGTAACGTTGGAATAATAAAGAATTCTGAAGCAAGATATAAACCCATAAGCCACAAAGGAAAAAAATTAATGGCTTTTATTTTATAAAAAGTAATTTCAGAACTGGGTATAGTGGTGCACACCTGTAATTTCAGCTGTCCAGGAAACTTGAGGCAAGAGGATTATAAGTTTAAGACCAGCCTGGGATACTCACCTAGTCTTAAAAAAATAAATGAAAAGGGCTGGAGTTACAGCTCAGTAGTAGAACTACTATAGGTTCAGTTCCTTGTACTACAATAATAATTTCTATTGTCAATAACACTGCATATCAGATCAAGATAAATGATAAATGAAAAATAACTAAAGGCTTATAGGAAAAGGGCTTTGTGTGTACATGTGCATACATATATAGTCAGCCCTCTGTCTGCAGGTTTTTATCCTCTAAATCAACCAAAACTACGATAAAAGTTGCATCTGTCCTGAACATGTACAGACTTTTTTATCTTTCCTAAATAATACAATTTAACATGTATTTGTGTAACATTTACCTTGTATTAAATATTATAAGTAATCTAGAGATGATTTAAAGAATATGAGAAGGGTTTAAGTAGGTTTCATGTAAATACTAACCCATTTAATGTAAGAGATTTGAGCATCTGTGGATATTGGAATCTGATGGGTCCTAGAACCAGTTCCCATGGATACCAAGGAATAACTGTATATGTAAGTGAACTTTTATAGATTAGTAACAGAAGACCAACAACCCATAGAAAAATGAGCATTGGGTATGAAAACACACTTAATGAAAATATACAAATAACTTATTAACATGAAAAGATATTCAGCATCATCCATGGTTAAAAAGTATAGATTTAAAACACCATTTTTCACAAAACAATTTAGTTAAGTTTTTTTTAAAAGGAAATACCCATAATAAGTGAAGGTATAGGGAGATGGAGACTTATGTATCTGTGGTAGGAGTATGTGGTACTTGGCAATATAGCAACTTAAATATATCCCTTTTTTCAATGCTTTTTGCTCAGATATTATACATACATGACTGTTAAATTTGATCTCAGCTTATAATTAAGCATAGTAGTCTCCCGTTTCATCTTGACTTACAGACTAGATAGTATCTGGCTGACTTCCCATCTCAAGAGACAGGAGTTCTAACTGACTGCCCCCTCCTCCTTCTCCTTCCACCTATTTTGACTAGCCTATTATTATGAAGAATTTCAGAAATACAGAAGAGTTGAACATGAAAGTGAACACACACCCACTGCCTAGATTCTATAATTAACTTTTTGCTAAATTTATTTTATCATAGTTCTGTTCATCTAGCAATCCATCTATCAGTCCATCTTATTTTTATATTTTAAATTGCAGACATGTTTCATCCCTGAACATTTCAGGATGCGTATAAGTAGAGTTTAGAATTCACATTTTTTAGATAAAATTCATTTTTTAATTTTATTTTAAAGAGAAAAAAAACACAAAAGAAAAACAAAAAACAAGAGACATACAAATAATAACTACAAGAACAACAAAAAACCCAAAACAGTAACAATATAGGCTTTCAAAACAAGATGATAGGAATTTAACAATGGTGGTTATATTGCATATTGTTATCTTCAAAACAGTTGTTTGGATTACCAGATATAGACATGCAAAATTGATCTAATCATGAGTATTAACTGTTCTGTTCCAAGAACTAATAGAATTAGTAATCATCTTAGCTATTTTATGTATGTATAAACAAATTTATATCTTTTCCCTTCTTTTTTTCTTTCCTCTGTCCCAGTTATTTTTCCTCTTTGAGCAGTTTCTTACCCTTTCACAATATCTATGGTAGATTTTGGATCTTATTTACTCTTTCAGTTTCTTAAACTAGGGAGACAATATGATATTCCCACATGTGAGTTTGATTTATTTCACTTATGAGTATGGTCTCAAGTCTCATCCATTTACCTATAAAAGCCTTGGTGCTATCGTTCTTTATATCTGAGTAGTACTCGATTGTATAAAAATACCGTATCTTTCTTATCCATTCCTTGGTTGATGGGCATTTGGGCTGTTTCCAAGACTTGGCTATCACAAATTATACTACTATAAACATGGGTGCACATATATCATTGTGGTGTGATGTTTTGAGTTGTTCTGGGAAAATGCCCAGAAGCAGAATAGCTGAGTCAAATGGGACCTCTAATCCTAGCTTTTTGAGGAACTTCCACACTAATTTCCATAGTGGTTGCACCAGCCTACACTCTTACCAACAGTGATAAAATTTATACACTGCAAATGCACATATCTTAAGTGTTCTTTTGATGAAGTCTGGCAGACTTGTATAATCCAAACTCTCATCAAAATATAAAATATTATCAATACCCCAAAAAATTCTCTCATGCTTTTCCTAATCGCCACCTTTATTTTCCTGCAGAGGTAATTAGTCTTCAGGTTTTTTTTCACTATAAATCAGCTTTTCCTTTTCTAGAATTTCATACAAATGGAAGCATGCAGTGTGTACTCTTCTGTATAATACTTCTTTAATTTAGCGTAAAGGTTTTGAGATTTAGCATGATGTTTTGAGTATATATTAATACCTCATTCTTTTTTATCATTGAATAATATCCCCTTCTATGAGTATGCCACAGTTTTAGCCAGTCTTTTGTTAATGGACACTTGGGCTATTTCCAGATTTGGACTATTGTAAATAAAACTGCTATGAACATTCTTGTACAAACCTTTGTGTGGACACATGTTTTCATTTCTTTTGAGTAAATACATAGAGTATTGTGATAGTTTGGTGTGTTAATAGATAACCACAATAGATACCACTTAATACCTATTACAGTAGCTAAAATTATAAAGACTGGTTATACTAATTGTCAGTTGTTGGCTAGAAGTTAAACATATGCCAACATGTAGCTTAGAAAAATACTTGCCAGGAGGCAATGAAAAATAACTAGTAGGTAGTACAAGGAAACTTTCTGGGATGACTTAAGTGTTATATGCAGCATTTGTGTCAATTATATGGGCATATGCATTATCAAATTTGTAAGGAAATACACATTTAAAATGAGTGTGTTTCACTTTATGTAAGCTTGATATCAATAAAAATAAAAACCGTAAAAGCAAATATGTTTTATCCCTGTTCAAACTTGAGCATGTGTGGATACTTGCTTAGGAGGCTGAGAGAAGTTGGAGTAATGTGCCAAATTTTTCTACAACTCAATTAAAAGGTGACTTTCACAATTTAAAAAATAAAACCCTAGAGGTTTATATAAAGATCATAAACCAAAATTCCTTACCTTTTGTTATCTAGCCTGAGTTTTGTTATACTGGTTCTCCTACATATACTATAAAGATGAGTTAATGCCACATATATATCCCTTCTGTAGAGTCAGCCATGTGACATAATAATGAGAGACTCAATAAGTCGCCTGGCCTGTTGCCTACATCCAGTCTGCAATAAGTTCAAATCACTGAGTTATAAGTATGTCATGACCTCTTAAAACTATTTATAATTCTTCTAAAGATAAAAATGTCAGTGATTTTCAAAGTATTATCAAATGAGAAAATATGTTTAACTATGAAGTTTATCAACTGAGAGATGATATACTTGAAGATAACTAGGAACTGATAACCCAAATTTTTTCTAAACTGCTACATTAAAAGGTGAGTCCTTAGCATCATGTTTTTAGTTCTTTTAGCAGTGTTCTTTTCAAACATTAAACTGATTGATTACCTGTTTACTAAACCAAATATACTTTTTAAAAAATCTTTCCTGGGGACCTGGGATTTAGCTCAGTGCTGTAAGCGCCTGCCTGGCAGGCGCAAGGTTATGAGTTCAATCCCCGGTACCAAAAATAAAAAATAAAAATAAAATAAAAATTAAAATTAAAAAATCTTTCCCATCTGTTACATGAATTTCCTTTTTTCATAGTATGCTTTCCTCTTTTGCCCCTCTGCTAAATTTGTTAACTTATTTGCAAACTTGTCTTTACTTATATTCATTTTAACAAGATTGAAAGTTTGCTCCCCCCCCTTTGTGTTAACCACACCTCATAAACTTTTTTTTTTCCCAGTACTGGGAATTGATTCCAGGCCCTCACACGAAGCTATATCCCCAGTCTTGTTTTTTTTTTTTTTTTTTTTTTTTTTTTTTTTTTTTTTTTTTTTTTTTTTTTTTTTTTTTTTTTTTTTTTTTTTTGCGGCACCGGGGCCCAGTCTTGTTTTTAATTTATTTTGAGACAGGATCTTGCTAGGTTGCCCAGGCTAGGCTTAAACTTATGATCTTCCTGCCTGTTATGGTTTATACATTGTGTCAACTTGAGAAGTCTAGCAGCTTAACTAAGTAATTCAGCAGCTCTACATCACTCTGGTCATTGTTCCAATTTGAGAAGGTCAGAAGTTTAACTGGGAGATTCAGCAGGGAGCCAGGGGTCTTACTTGGTAAACATCCTCATCCTATGCAAAGGAAGGCAAGGATGTTTGTGGAAGCTACACCCACCCTGGGGTGGGGGGTGGGGTGGCCTGTGTACTATATAAAGGAGGAGAAGAGGCTTGCTCTTGCTCCTTTTACTTTGGCTGCTTTTGTTCCGTTGCTGCCTTGAAGTGCTGTCCCTGTGCCATGCCACCCTGCCTTGGAGTCAGCTGATTGTGGACTGAAACCTCTAAAACTGTAAGCTAAATAAACCTTTCCTTCCCTAATTTTGGGTGTCAAGTGTTTCGTCTCAGCAACAAGTGAAAAGTAACCAAGACACTGCCTTAGCATATCAGAATGCTATGATTACAGACATGTATCACCATGCCTGGCTATCTCATAAATATTTTTATAGCCAAGTTGTTTTTTCTTCTACATTCTATGCCTGCTAGCCTACAAAATTCCTGCCCAGTGGCATATTCACAGACTAGCTTCCTTGTCCTTCTTATATTCATATGTAAAGACTCTTTCATACTAGAACCTCATAATAGTTTTTCTGAGTAATTCATTGTTGAAAGTTTTTCTCAACTCTCCTTTCTCTTCCCCATCCTAGCAGGTGTCACCAGTCCTATCCATGTGCAGTGTAGGTGTTTTCAGATTCAGAGTCAGGAAACCTTGGTCCTCCTGACAGTTTTCTCTTTCCTACCACTGAAGCCTGAATTAAATGTTCCTAATGCTAGATTTGGCATCCACTGTTCTAGATGTGGTTCTGAAGCATCTTCCTTCCCCAGTGACAGTCTCTAGACTTCACTCCTTATCACTTTCTCCCTGTTTCTCTTCCCCTTTACACACATACACCGCAGAGTTGGCTCAGTCTATGGGACTAGACTGATCACACCTTAGGTTCAAGGAATGTTTGTGATGTACCTCTTGTGTCAGGTACTGCTTTAGACTCAGGGGTGACAGTAATGAATAAAACAAGTCTCTCCCTCATAGTGATAAACTTTACTTCAAGAACATGCTAAAAACAAAACTAAAGCAGAATAACAGAATAATGAATGATAGGCAAAGAACTATTATTTTAAATTAGGCTGTAAAGGAAGTCTCTCTGAGTAGAAATTTAAATGAAGTAGGAGATGGGCCATGAGAGCTTCTGAAAGAAGACGTGTTTTACCTAGGATGAAACCTTGGTGTCTTTGCCTAGCCCTCTGGCCCTCATCACTCCTCACCCTCCATGGCACATCACTCGGCTACCACCTGAACTCTTATATGTGTAAGAATATTGCAGTTATCATATACAATGTTGGGCCACCAGCTGGAGTCCCTTTCCCTGTCTTCACTGATTAGCTTATGTGACGGTGCCTATCTGTGTTTTAATCACCTCTTACTCCACTGGTGAGGAAGTCGCTCCTACCATGTGGTTGTGGGGCCCCTAAACACAACATCCACCATTAGGAAGGTGAAGTAGGAAGCAGTTTATTAGTTATGTCACTTATAGCCCAAGGAAGGAGGACACTGCCCACTAAACAGGACCAGTGGGAGGCAGGCTTTGTAGAATCGAGAGGCAGGGATACCATGGATTCCCACAGAAGAATGCAATTCATTTGTTTGGGTAACTCCAGGGTCTGGCAGGGAACTGAAACCTAATACTCAGGGATAAGTGGGACTTCTGGTCCCTTTGAAAGGGAGTGTTTTTCGGTAGAGACTTCATCCACCAGTGCAGAGTGAAGAAAACTTCAAGATGGGCCAGTCAAGACATTCCCTATTTTATCAGCTGTCCAGATGGCATGTAATGTTGGGCTATAGGTCTATACCGCAGTCAAAGGCAGATGAGTTTTCTAGTGAACACTAACTTCAACAGCAACAGGGCTATTGATCACTTGTCTGAGACAAGAGTTTAGACATCTGAATATAATAAATTAAAATAGCATTACAGTGTTAAAGAATGATAGCCCTTTTAGAATCAGGAACTTTTAGTGTTTGTTTGAAAACAAATATAAGGGTATGACAGAGTCAGCACAAAGTGTGATAGGTTGTTCTAGTGAAATATACCTATGCTACCTACACAGATTGTTTAGAGGGTAAAGGATAATCTTTTACTATGCCTTGTTAAGAGCAGACAGAAATTTCCAAGATTTATTATTTTAACACAGAAAACCAAATTCTAATTTTATATTAATAAATAATAGGCATTAATGGATCCAAAGTTTTTTCTTTTTAACGTTATGAATAAATCCATGGAAATTGAGACAAGTTTTGACAAAATTTTGATCTTTCATTACATATTTTCAGACTCTTTGCAGCTATTACCATCCAAGGCAAATAAATTTCCCTTTCCACAAGCTTTCTATAGCCTTCAGTGTTCTCCTAGGTTATGTCCTTCATTATCCTCATTTGCATTTTGGAAAAACTCAGACACATTATGTAGAAACAATATTAGTATAAGACATTTAAGAAATTTAGGTGTAAATAATGTCTTCACAAGAAAACAAGCTCAAATTTTATTTTAAAAACCAAAATATTTTGTATGTATTATGCTCCACAATAATTAAATCCAATGATAAATAGCCATCAGAATAGCCAAAATTGTCAGACAAGTCTGATTTATTCAAGAGTTCACTTTGATTATTTCAATTTAGATTCTTATATAAAAATGGTTCTGAACTATCAGTTTCTACAAGACTTTCTCTTTAATATGATAGTACGCCTTTAATAAAAAAGAAAATTTAACATTTATACATTTTCTAAAGTATTAAGAAAACAGGCTTGCACGGATGTACTTTTGCGTTCTCAAAACAAAAATCCTGCAGAGGTAGAGGAGTCTTATATTAAATCACAAGAAATGCAGGCAGCGTGTCTACAGGAACCAGAGCATGAACCTGAAACATCTTAAACTGTGCAGTCACATAAAACCTTCTTGAAATCTGAACCTTAGGCCTGACCCCTAAAGTATCTGAATCAGTAGGGCTTGATTCTGGACTGAGAATGGGCATTTCTAGAGTCCTGGTGACAAGGGACAGGGAGGGCCCAGGGATGAAACTCTAGATGTCTAAAGAAGAGCCTGCCCCTCTTTTCTGGTCTCTAGTCTGTGGGGCTATAGATTTGCAGACTCCAAGGGGCAGAGCCTCAGTTTTTATTATGCTAGCATGTCAAGACCAGCATAATATAAGGCCAGAGACTTTTTTGTAATGTTTATTGCAGGGGGTGCAAACTCAAATACTCAGAGAACCAGGCATGGAGTAGAAGTAAAGAAAGAGGCATATATAGCCCTGGAGAGAGTGATAGAAGTGTGACAAGTCTGAGAACACATACTGTGTCTCACTTACTGTTGCCAGGTAGGAGTGCAAAAAGTCCCATGAGTATTTCTACAGTGAGCACAGCAAACCAACAAAACAACAAAAAGGCTACTGCATTTAAGGTATTCAAAATTCAGTTTTATCTCCTGAGGATTGTGTTCTTTTATAATAGATTTCGTTAAAGTCCTCTTGTATCTATAAACCAGTAAAAATGGAGCTTCTTTAAGAAATTTGTTCTAATTTGGTAATATCCTTCCCAGAGGTAGGAAAATATTTCAGACTCAAGCAAGGGTGAGGGGAGGCATTCTTGAGTACAGTCTCACAGAGGAGTTTCAGGTCTACAGTCTCAGCTTCAGGAAACATGCACATGCCAATCTAGATTTCAAAGTGTTCTACAAACCTAAAGACTGATTCTTCCCTAACTAACTCAGGCTTTGTTTTGTTTTTGTTTTTTCAGTGCTGGGGATTGAACCCCAGGAGTACTTTGCTACATTCCCATCCCCCCACCTTTTTCTTCTTTCAATTTTTGAGTCAAGGTCTTTCTATGTTTGCTCAGGCTGGCCTGGAAACTGATCCTCTGCTTTAGCCTCTCAAGTAACTGAGATTACACCATGCCTGGCATTGATTTAGTTTTTTAAAAATACTGTTTGAGCCAAATAAAACATACATCTTCTGGCCAGAAATGACTTGAGGGCCCTCAGTTTCCAACCTTTATTGTAGATATTAGTTACAAAACATGGCAAAGGAAGAATTTAACCAAAATTGTTTTTGTTTGAAAGAAGTTTTTAGTTTAGGTTTTTTTTTTTTTCCCTACTTCTAATTTTCCCACAAGAGTGAAAAAAAGCACATGATGTGATAGTGCTTTAGCAACTAGTAATTCCAGTAACTACTACATACACAACCATTTTAAATTCTGGTTTTGTCCATTTGAAATATAATTACTCACTGGGTGTTGTGGTACACTCCTGTAATCCCAACACTCAGGAGACTGAAGCAGGAGGATCACCGCAAATTCCAGGCCAGCCAGCTCTACACAGTGAGTTCAAAGCTAGCCTTAATTGACACATAACAAGATCATGTCTCTGTGTCTGTCTGTCTGTCTGTCTGTCTGTCTGTCTGTCTCTCTCTCTCTCTCTATATATATATATACATATATACATATATCCATATATATATATCCATACTTATTTTCTAGAGACTTCTTTTATAACAAAAGTACACTTACACAATTTTAAAAGTTAAGATGGTAAATTTTATGTTATTTTTTCCCCACAATTCATATATTTTCATATTCACTTTATGTTTGTGGTATAATAAATGTAACAGGCTTTTATAGGGGTTGCATAGTAGGTAATAGAGGAATCTGGGAAAAAAGGAGATAGTTTGGAAGACTGCTAAATGGTGTTATCAAAAGATTATGAAAACTTAATTTGGAAGAAGTAAATTAAATCATAGGAATGGTGATAACTTTGGGAGACATTTCAGGGATCAGAGTGGCAGGATTGAGTGAACAGCTAAATGTGCAGCTTGACACATTAATCAAGATTAAGGTATCTTTTCTTGGTAGCAGAGTGTATCAGTAGTTACAGTAGGAAACAAATACAGATTAAAGAAAATCAGTTCACTTTTAGCCAAGCTATGGAATTTCAGGATTTGAAGGAAACTAGAGGTTACCTCATCTAGCCACCTCATTTTATAGATACAAGAATCTTGGCTCCAAGAGGTTAATTGGAGCATTCATATCACAGTTTAAATGTAAAGCAGGCCTTAACCACAAGTTTCTAGACACTAGGTTCATTTTTACTCAGTATACCAGAGCATCTTTGCTTTGTGACACGTGGCTCATTCAGACTTGTGATACTGTTACCAATCCTTAGGCTGTTGCTGTGTGTTAAGAAGGCATGCCAACGTCTTCAAAACCCTGGGTCTCAGACCTTTTTCTGACTTGTTTAAGATATAATGGTGCCTCTTTTCCAATGTATGCCTTTTCTTGAATCTGAGCTGCTTGTGGGAACTGTAAATAGATACAGTTTGTAGACATTTGAAATTTCATGCCTGGAGTTCAAAGGAAAGGTGCAGATTCAGGAGTCTATCAAAATTGATGGTAAAAATTAAAGTCATTTAAATGGGTGGGGTCACTTAGAAAAAGAACATAGTTTAAGAGGGCATGATATCCTGGAATAAAACATACAGAAATATCTAAAATTACTGGGAGAATAGGAGGAAAGCTAAAGAAATAGATGGGAAAAGCAGTTAGAAAGAAGAGGCAACAGAGTATTGCTGTGGAAATCAAAGGAGAAACGTGTTAATGAGGAAGCGAATAATAAGGGTTTGTCTTAGTCTGTACTGCTAGAACAAAATAACCTAATACTGAGTGATAAAGACGTGAAATTTATTTTCTCCCAGTTTTGAAGGCTGGAAAGTCCAAGATCAAGGCATCAGCATCATTGAGCCCTCTGGCTGCATCCTTATGTGGTGGAAGGTGCAGGAATAAGAACCAGCTCCCCCACCAACCCCTTGGTAAGGGGACTTAGTAGCCCAGTTCACTAGGGAGGTGACCACATGGCCTAAGCATCTCCTAATGGCCCCCCTCATAATTCTGTCACATTGATAATGTCTCAGTTGTGGAGGAGACACATTTAAACCTACACATTCAGAGCTACAGAAAAGGCAAGAGGATACTAGAAGAAAAACATTACTGGTGACCTTTGAGAAAAATAGTATTATAGTAGTGATAGAGTTAGATGCCAGGAATGAGAAGAAAATGGGAGGTCAAGTAAAAACCACATGTCTGTACACTATTCTATTAAGAAGTTTCATAGTGAAAAGGAAGGGTAGTTTATATGGAGACTAGGTCAAGGGAAAATTTGGGGAATGAGAAAATTTGAGTATTTTACATATATATATTCATCTATCCTCTCAAGTATTTGAAAGCAACCAAATCTGTTTTTGGTAATACTTTTTCACTTTAAATATGTTACTATGCCATTGATTTAAAAGCATACATATTTAATGTGTATAAATGGCAAATTATAATAAAATTTTTTAAATTCTTCATTCTATATTTTGTATTTATTGTAACATACCATTTTCCTCACTTAATTGTGAATTGGTAAGATTTTTTTTTTGCTCTAACTTAATGAATCTTTAAAATACTTTAAAGTAGTTCATAAGACAAAAGTTTTCATTATCTTACTATTTTATGTAGGACTTTAATTTTTGTTTTTGGAGATAAGAGCTCACTAAGTTGCCACAGATGGCCTCAAACTTATGATTCTGTCAGCTTCCTGAGTAGCTGGGATTATAGTAATGCACTGCCATCCCCAGTGGACTTCAACATTTTAAAGAATGATTTACTGAGCCATGCTTATGCTCTGTTTTAATACCACCATCTTCTCTGTTAAATATTTTTGCCATACCTCTTTTTATTTTTTAGTGGCTGCCAGTGAGCTAGCAATATGTGTCCTGAATATATCAGTTGTCTGAGAGACAGTATTTTAACATTTTGTACTTCACACCTAATCCTTCATACTTTACTTTTACTACATATTTAGCGCTTTCTGTTTCGTATTTCCAACTTTACAGTTACTATACTCTGAATGTATGTCACCCCAAATGCAATGTTGAAACCTAATCACCACTGTGATGGTATTAAGAAATGGGGCTTTTTTAAGGTGATGAAGTTGTTAAAGGATAGTCCTCATAAATGAACTAAGCACCCTTGGAAGAATGATGCAGCTCATTTGCCTGTTCTACCAAGTGAGGGCACAACAAAATGTTAGCAGTCTGCATCCCAGAAGAGGGCCCTCACCAGAATTCAGCCATGCTGGCATCCTGGTCTTAAGACTTTCTAGTCTCTAGAATTGTTAGAAATGAATTTCTGGTATTTGTAAACTACACGCTTTATGGTATTTTTTATAGCTGTCCAATGGACTAAAACAACCAAAAACCTTATCAACAGTGTGATTTCATTAATTCATCCTCTCATCTTTTATGCTGTCAGATTCTTTATCTAGTCCTAGTTTTTAGCAGTAATTTTCTTTAAACAGTTGTCTTTTAAGAAAATGATGAAAGGAAAAAAGCATAATCCTGTATACTTACCTATTTATTTACTATTCCTGATGCTCATCTTTACAAACATGTAGATCCAGTCATCCATATGATACCTTTTTACCTCCGCCTGAAGAATGTGACTTATGATACAGATTGGCTCCTAGCAAATTCTCTCAGGTTTTGTTTACCTGGAAGTGCTCTTACTTCATGCTTATTTTCTGATATATTTATACTGAGTTCTGGGTTAAGAGAGTTTGTTTATTTGTTTGTTTTTTGAAGTTTTGTTTGTTTGTTTGATACTTTATGCCATTTCCTTCTCGTCTCCATTATTTCTGATGAGCAGTCAGGAAAATTTTTACCATTACTTCTCTGTATGTTTTTGGAAGTGTTTGTTTGTTTGTTAAACAAACAAACAAACACTTCCAAAAACTTATACCAGGAATTAAACTCAGGACCTAACACTTGCCAGGGCAGGCACTGTGCCACTGAGCTATATCCTCAAACCCCTCTGTATGCTTTTTTCTTTCTTCTTTTTATTTTCTTTTCCTTTCTGTTGGGTACACTTTCACAACTCTCTTTATCCTTTTGGTTTTTAGCAGTTTGATGCACCTAGGTATGGTTTTCTCAGCAGTTGTTCGCTTGAGATTTGCTGATTTTCTTTGATATGCAAGACAGTGATTCTCATTTAGTTTGAGGGAGATTTGACCATTATTCATTCAAATATGTTTGCTGCTTCATTCTAATTCTGTTTTCATTCTGGGACTCCTATGTTATGTGTGTATGTTCAGTTATTTAATAGTGTACTATAAGTTCTTGAAGTTTTGTTTATATTTTGTCAATCTTTTATTCAGTGTTCTTGAGATAGGATAAATTTTGTTGTTTTCCAATTCAGTGACTCATTTTTTTCCTGTCAAACTCATCCAGTGCATTTTTTTTATTTTAGTAATTATACTTTTAGCTCTAAACTTTCCATATGGTTCTTTTGTTTAGTTTCTGTGTCTCTGCTCAGGTTCTCTATATGTCCATTTCTGAAGGCTGTGTAATGCTGCTTTGAAGTCTTTGCTAAATTAAACATTTGTATAATCTTAGGATCAGCTTCTGTTGGCTGCTTATTTGCTTAATATAGGCCCCGTTTTCCTTTTTCTATCTAGTAATTTTTATTACATAATTGGATAGTTACTGATGAATTATTGAAACTGGATTTTAAAATCTTTTTGACATGTAATTTTTGTTATGGTCGTTCAATTATTGGCTGATCACCTCAAATTTGGATAATTTGACTTTATACTTTTTTAGAGCAAATAGTCAAGGTATTTCCCAACCCAAGTTAATTACCCCTGCAGATCTCAACAGGGCCTCATAGTAGGCATTGTTCAAACAAGTGTAGAGTTGCCCTTAATTTTTACCTTCATCTTGGCCAAAAACTGGTGTTTCAGCTAGATGTTTGAGGTACTGAGGTGCTTAAAAGCTTTCTTCTCTTTGGCTGCACCTCCAAAGTTCTCTGAACAAATTAATTTTTAACATCTCTGTTCTGTTTTTGTTCCCATAGCAACTAATTTCTGATCTGGTACTTCTAAGTCAAAAGCTCGTAGGGACTCTCCACATAGACTTCTGGGACTCCTAGCTATACAACTTCATCCTTGTCAGTTCAGCCACTCCAGTGCCTGATTCTGCTTCTGATTCTACTCACCTCTATCATTTCTGCTTGGAATCAAGCTTGCTGGAAATTGTCCCAAGGCAGTGAGCTGGGAAATCATGAATCTCTCTGACTATGACCTTTTCCTGGGAATGGTAGTCTTGTGCCATTTTACATGCACTGCTGAGGAACACACAGCTGGTCTACTTGGCTAGTTCTGAGGCTGCTCACAGCCCACAGACTAGTTTAGTGCCACATACAGCGTCACACTCAGAAGCAGAAATTCTGCTCAGAACTTTAAATTATCAGAAATAACTTGAAGAAAAGTTCTTAACTTCTCAATGAAATTATTTGTGTCTTTATCTTTAGGGCTATGATTAAATAGCAGCAGCAAAGAAATAATCACAAAAGGGGTGATTTTTTAAAATGTGTCTTTCATTTTTGTCAGCTGCTCTTCCAATAGAGGATTAATATTCAAAATATATAAAGAACTCAAAAAGCTGAAGTCCAAATAACAAATCAATAAAAGACAAATGGATTGAACAGATAATTCTCAAAAGAAACACTAACAGCCAATAAGTATATAAAAAAAAAATATTCAGCATCTTTAGCCATAAGGGAAATTGTAAATCAAAACTATATTGAGATTCCATCTTACCCAGTCAAGGTGGTTATCATTAAGAATACAACAGTAAAAGCTGGCAAGGATAATGGGGAAAGAGGAACACTTCTACACTGTTGGTGGGAATATAAATTAGTATAGCCACTATAGAAGTCAGTATGGAGATTCATCAAAAAACTAAAAATAGAATTACCATATAACCCACCTGTACCTAACTCCTGGGTATATAGCCAAAGGAATTAAAAGTCAGCATGTTATAAGGATACCTGCATACTCATATTTATTGTGGCACAATTTGCAATAGCCAAGATATGGAGCCAGTCTAGTGCCCATTAACAGATAGGTGACTAAATAAAGTGTATTAAATATATATAACATATATTATATATAAAGTATATATTTTTATATATTTACAATGGAGTATTCTTCATTAATGAAGAAAATTAATTATGTTATTTGTAGGAAAATGGATGGAACTGGAGAGCATTGTATTAAGTGAAATAAGACAGACTCAGAAACATAAGTATCATGATTTTTCTAATATGTGGAATCTAAAATTATGTAAAAGTAGAAGGCAGATATTAGACAAACAGAAGACAGTAAGTGGGTAGGGGAAGAGGGGTATAAAGGAGGGTAATGAGGGGATGGATATGACCAAAATGTTGTATGTAGATATGAAAATACCACATTGAAACTCAGTATTTTATAAAATTAATATGCACTAATAAAATACATTTTACAAGAATAGCTACCAAAAAAAATGTCTCTCTAGCTGGGTGTAGTAGCGCATACCTGTAATCCTAGCACTGAGGAGATAGAGGCAGGAGGACAGTGAGCTCAAGGCCAACCTGGACTACATAGTGACGCCCTTACCTTAAAAAACCAAAATAAAAAACGTGTCTCTGCATCTAGCCATGCTGCGTTGCTGGACTATACTAGGCAGGTAAGAACAGGAAAGAAAAAGTAAAGTCAGCCAGCAGGCGCTGGGCAGTGTAAGAGCACGTCTTTCTTTGGGAGCTTGTATAGTTAGGAATAACAATCACAACTACCTGTCATTTATTGAGCACCTGCTGTGTGCTCAATAAAGGGATTCTACACTGCCCTCCATTTGCTGGTGACAGCAACCCCGTGAGTGATATGTGTCACTAACTACCTGTGAGGAGATGGAGAAACCACAGTTGAGTGACTAGCCCAAGATCAGAAGCCAATAACTCAGAGTCGGGACTTGTTCCCACAGCAGGCTTTCCGAACAAGTAACATAGCCGTCAAGTAGATTTACCGTGAAACTAGTGAAGCTTCAGTTCAGGGCCTCTCACTTGCTAGACCTCTGTGAATTCTGGGAATTAAGACTGTTTCAGGTAGAGAAGGGAAGTGGAATTATAGCTAGAAAGCATTTTTAGGTAAGCATTTCTGAGACCTTGCCTAAAGAAGTCTCAGAAGCAAAATGCTGGCAATTTCTTGTTGTCTGTTTTATAACTGTAAATAAGTACTCGGTTTTATAAATAATATGTGTCTGAAAGATGAGAAGTTCAACCATCAGAGATGACTGTAAAAGAAAATAGTATGCTTATAAATAATTCCATATAGTTTCATATTTCTGAATCACGGCATGGGAAAAAAAGTTACAGAAATTTGAACTAGTCGAAGACCATGTCTTGAGACAGTCTAACTAATAATGTACATGTGACTATATGATATTCTAAGTAATATGAACTTTATCATATTAAAAGTCCTCACCCTCAGCAATAAATAAGAATTGATAGATTTGATAAAGAGTGAAGTTATGTTTGTTTCTTAAAGCTCCAGAAGTGACATCTGCACAGCTAGGAATGCTATATGCAGTGAAAAGCTATAGAAGGGTTTAAAACAAGGAAGTGGTATAACCAAATGTGCATTTTAAAAGCTAATTGTAGGGGGGGGGGGAGAATTGTAGTGGTCCAGCCAAGAGATGATATCTTTTTAATGACCATGTAATATTTATCACATTAATTTTCCAGTCTTGCAGTATGTATATTTCTAGATATATATGTATGTATAAATTCACTCTTACTCAAAAAGAACATATTTGCTGTTGTTAGTATTATTATTTCACTAGGACAGAACCCCCAGGAGTAATTTTTTTGGGTCAAAGAAAATGAGTAGTTTTGGCTCCTGCCTATGAATTACCATAATAGTTATAACAAATTTACAAATTTAACTTCTATATGGTAAGCCAGACATAACCCTTACAATCATTTTGTTAGGTTCAATAAAAGAAAAACAATTATGCTTTTGATTAATTTTATTTTATTGACAAAAACCAAAACAATGTTTATATTATTTACAGTAACAATTTAATAACTACATTTATCTTTAATAGATTGATGAACTCCCAGAGGGAGCTGTGAAGCCTCCAGCAAACAAATATCCTATCTTCTTTTTTGGCACCCATGAAACGTAAGTCAACAAAATAATGTGAAGCTGCAAGAGCTTCAATTTGACTCTGCCAGACTCCATTGTTTATAGATTATTTATAATACTTTATATGTTGTTAAAGTCATTATAATCAGTTTTATAAAGTTCTAAGTTAAAATATGTTTTTCTTAATGCAGAGACTTTTCATTCAGAGACATTTTTATGACTAAAAGTACATCTTTGCTTTTGGATGTCATTTCTGGTTCTATTTAAATGCTGCACGTCATCTGGAGGTCTTCTTTAGGACACTTTTGAGTCCTAGAATGGTTCCCTTACCTCTTCTAGTTATTTCCTTTGTAGCTTATATGTATTTCTCCTCTAGAGACATATCTTCCATTCATATTTCAGAGAACAAAGTTATGAGGCTTATTCAACTTACCGGGCCCTTAAAAAATATATCTTTCAAAGGTCTTCTAACTGTATTAACTAACATACAGGCTCAAATAGTATAGACATTTATTCCCTTCTTTTGAAATAATCCAGGGGTAGAAAGATCAGCTCTGGAGTCCTGGGTTCCTTCTGTTTTGACCTATCACTTACTACCCTTATCTGTTTAATCTTTTTTAAAAAAAGAACTATCTCAGCAATACATGTGCATCTTGTATCAAGAGGGAAAGAGAAAAAAGTAAAAACAAGTAATTTCTTGTAAAGAAATGACAGGAAATTGTATATGTGACTCTCACTTATATTCATTCCTTTGGCAAGAGCTTGGTCATGTGACCATATCTAGGTGCAAGAGAAGCTGCAAATTGTCTCTAGCTGGGCAACGCTAAAAATTTGGGAGATGCACCATGAGTGAATGAATGGAAAGAAGGAAAGAGAAAGAGCAAGATACTGGAAGACAGTTGGCAATCTTTGATATTTAAGAATGTATACGGTTATTTATAAAAAGGAAACATGGTATAGAAATTGTAAACATAGGAGAAAGTTATAAGCTATCAAAAAACTAATAAGTCTTTAAATTCAGAATCATCCTCTCTTTTCATTTGTTTGTATGTTAGAACTTGTCATGAACCCTTTCTTGTTGTTTCTGCCACTCTGACACTTTCCTCAGTTTTGTTTTGAAAAAGCCAAGAGAGGGTTCCCAAGACAAATTTCCTTCTTCATGTGACAAATACTTATTTCTTTCAGAAAGCTAGGTTTTTGGTTATCATTTGTCTTGGCATTTGAGCAGGGGGCTTCATTTTGTTGTTTTGGTGCTGGAGATGAAACCTAGGGCCCCAAGCATACTGGAGAAGCTCATTTCCAGTAAGCTCCACCCCCAGCCCTATTTGTATCTAATTTACACTGCAGTATATGCAACTCCTCATGTGTTGCTTCTCAGGGAGGTTTCTGGGAGGCTTTTAGAAGTCAGTGTTTTACTTATAATAACTACAAAGAGTTTTGTGATTTCATATTTTTATGTTTGCCTCAATCCTGCCCCCATTTTGTGTATATACTCTTGTTAGGGCTTTTCATTAGGATAGCCTGTGTGCAAGTGATCTGGTAGTATTTCTGGGACAAGGCAAGATGTAATAAACAAAGCTGTGACATTTCCACTGTATGCACCAAAATCAGCCATTTACTAATACTGTGTGTTTACTTTCAGATTTTCTCCTTTAGTAGACATCTGTTTTCTAGGCATTCTGTCAGGTACTGGAAAATTTTAAATGCACTTAAAGAATTTGCCCCTTGGCAGAGATGACTGATGAATGCAACAATCATTCCAGTGAACAATGTGAAGGATTTTATAGAGCTGTTTCTTATAGCATCCTTAATATAAGTCCAGGGCATTGTGCCAAGACTGAATTCAGTAAAAGCCTTTCTACCAAGATCTGTATGATACAATTTACATGTGGTTTTTTTCCTTCTGGTTTGATCATCTGGAGACAGATTTTAAAATATCTGGAAGAGAATGAACTTCCAAAACCCTGTGATAACATTGTTTTCTGCTGAACTGTTCTAAGCGCTGGGTATCCCAGGATGATACTGATCCGTTCTGTAAAGCAAGGATCATATCAGTGGTCTTACCCTGCATACACAGTGCTTAGCCCAGCATATGGCCCACATAGGCGTTCTACAAAATAGCTGTTGAGTGAATTAAAATTAATAAAATGAAATAAATGAAGAGAGGGATAGTATGTGAAAGGTGAGGAACTTAACAGAAATGCTGTGTTCAGGTCAGCAGAGAGTGTACCCTAAGGAGGACCACAGTTTTCCTTAGAATATGACGTTGAGTCTGTTAAATCACAGGCCAGATAAGTGATTGGAGATTCAGGTTCTTCTCTTCTATGTAACATTACTCCAGTAAGTTTAGTCTGGACAGTTTTCAAGGAAGCTTTTGCTAGAAATAATGTAATCCTGAGAGCATATAGCAGTGAACGATTGTATTTTCTGCCCTAACCTTTAAGATTTGGAAAACATTCAGCAAAGTTAACCAATTGAGAGGGAATTGATTTATGACATCAGTAACCAAGGAAAAAAGCAGGATTGTTTGTCAGAAACACAAACTTGTCTTAGACTAGTTCATTCATGGTCTCTTTTTGACAATAGCTAACACAGCCAATCATTAAAGTCGTTCCTGATGAATGATAATAAAAATGTATTATTTATTCATAAGAGAATGCTTCCTAGTCTCTGTAGCAGTACGAGATGCATCTCATACATCTAAGGTTGTTTTTTTTGTTTTGTTTTGTTTTGTTTTGTTTTTGCGGCACTGGGGATTGAACTCACAACCTTGTGCCTGCCAGGGCAGGCGCTTAAGCCACTGAGCCAAACTCCCCAGCCCTGGTTTTTTGAGGCAGGGTCGCACTATGTAGCTCAGGCCGGCCTTGCGCTTGCGTTGTAGCCCAAGCCAGCCTCGAACTCACAACGCTCCACCTATCTCAGCCTCCCGAGTGCTGGGATTAAAGGTGTGCGCCACCACGCCCGGCTCATCTAAGGTTGTTATTAAAAACAAGATAAGCCAGTCATAGTGACATACACCTGTAATCCCAGCACTCAGGGAGACTGAGGCTGGAAAATCACAAATTCAAACCTAGGCTGGGCAACTTAGTGAATTGCAAGATTTTGTCTCAAAATAAAAGGGTTGGATATGTAACTCAATGGGAAATCACTGGATTCAATCCCCAGTTTAAGAAAAGGAAGGCTAGGAATCATTAAATTGAACCCATTCCCCCTGACTTTTTCCTCATTATTAAAGTCCAGACAAGCTCTGGCTAGCACAAATAGCCTACAGGACTATTAGGCAGCATAGCCCACAATTACTTCCTATATGCAGAGTCAAGCATGTAGAAGGTACAGTGTAAGAGTGGGCACTCTTCTGTTTCTCAGAGACACTAGGTATCTCCCACCTCAGAGCCTTTGTACATGCTCTTCCTGCTGCCAGCTTCGCCTCCTTTAGTTCTTTCTGTCCTTAGTTCCTTGTAGATGAGCCCTTCCCTGAGCTTCGTATCTAAACTCATAAAATTTCTCCCCAGTCCTTCCCACTTTTTCTTCTTCTTCTTTTTTTAAGTAGCCATCCTGTGTGTTTCATTTATTAATCACTTTATTGTCTTATCACTACAACATATGCTCGATGAGGGCAAAGGTGTTTGTCTCTTGTTCTCTGTACAATCCCCAGCACTCTAGAATAGTGCAGGACACATTATAGATGTTCAGTCGTTATTCATTGAGTGAATAAATAAATCTTAGTTTGAAATCTAAGCTTTAGGATGTCAACCAAAATTTGGGCTTCCATAGTGTAATCTACCAGATTAAAGTCATAGATTAAAAATGCTAAAGATTGTGTTTCAAATACATAGGTCTATTAGCCAACTCCAGAATTTATTCTCATAATTTTTTTAATGATTATAATTAATTTAAAGTAAGTTTTAAATTGGATAAAATTATGTTTACTTTGCCACTTCTGATTTTTTTATTACCTAGTACTTTTTAAAATACTAATAAACCAGACATGGTGGTACACACCTGTAATCCCAGAACTCAGGAGACTGAGACAGGAGGATCACCATGAGTTTGAGGCCAGCCTGGGCTACATAGTGAGTTCAAAACCAGCCTGCACTACAAAGCAAGACCCTATCTTAAGAAAATAATAAATGAATATAAAATCAAAGTAGTACCATCTATGTTTGCTGGCTCATATACAGAGATCTATTTTTTTCTGATTTGAAATGTGTATCTAAAACATGTTGTGACATGTGCCTAACTCAAAGGACTTTTTATACATTTAGTTTCCTTACTGTACTGTGCTCCAGTACCTCAGTTGATATTTAGAATAAAGATATTTTTTGTCTGAAGGTCAGCATGTCAACTCTAACATCTCTCTGCAGTGCATTTCTAGGTCCCAAAGATCTTTTTCCATATAAAGAATACAAAGACAAGTTTGGAAAGTCAAACAAACGGAAAGGATTTAATGAAGGATTATGGGAAATAGAAAATAACCCAGGAGTAAAGTTTACTGGTTACCAGGTAATGCTTTACTTCATTAGCACTTGCTATATCTTTGCCTTGATTTTACCTATTTTTCATATTTTTGTAATATATCCTCTGTATTAATAGTTACCCTTCAACCTTTTGAAGTCAGCATTATTTTTGGCTCTTAGTAGCCTTTTGGGTTAAATCCAACCCATTTATCCAGGAGGATTCAAGTCGAGTGGCCACTAAACAGTTCAGTTTGACAGCCACTGATTGCCTGAGGGAGGGTCTCACTGTGTTGCATTCCTAGGCTGAAGCCATCTTCTGCATAGCTGGGATTTCAGGTGTCTGTCACCTGGCCCAGCTCTCTCAGTCCTTTACTTTGAAAACTGTAGAATAAATGGAACCTTATCAAATTAAAATAGAGTGATTATTTTCACACCTTATGTTCCTTGCTGTTTTTTCAAAAATGTAATTAGCCAATTTTTTCCTTAGGCAATTCAGCAACAGAGCTCTTCAGAAACTGAGGGAGAAGGCGGAAATACTGCAGATGCAAGCAGTGAGGAAGAAGGTGACAGAGTAGAAGAAGATGGAAAAGGCAAAAGAAAGAATGAAAAAGGAGGCTCAAAACGGAAAAAGTCATATACTTCAAAGGTTACTTGAGAAACTCCCTGTAGTTATTAATGTTACATGCATAGTCATTAAAAGCTTTAGGTTATTTTCATTTTTGTAACTAGACACATAGAAATACATAGTAGATTCTGTGGAGCCTCTGCCTTTAGGGACGATACTAGAGCAAAGGGAATCAGACAGGCAATCTTAGATGTTAAAGCAGTCTGGCTATCAACTCTTAAGGGCTGACTTTGTTCTGAAAATACCACCTTGTTAGTTGGAGGAGGACTGTTCTTTATGTAAGGATAGACTGCATAAGCGTCTGTGCCCCCGTAGTAACCTCCAGATGAGCACTCAAGAATTTAGGAAAATAGGAGACAATATGATGCAAGACTCTATACCATATATGTAAGTAACAGATTCTTGTCTCTCTGCTTCAGAGAATGTGCATTGAGTTTGTTTTCTCAGTTCTTACATTTCCTGATTACTTAGCCTACACCAGACCCTGAACTACAGTACTGAACAAATCCATCTCTGTCCTTCCCCTCTTATAACTTACAGTATAATGAGAGGAGGCCACAGTAAACAAAGAACTAATAAATAACTATAAATTGTGAAAATGCTGTGAAGTAAATGAATGAGAGAGCAGAGCACCTACTTTAGAAGGGTAGCCAGGCCTTTCTACAAAGGTCAGGCTTATACTGAGACCTGAGAGAAGGGTATGGAAGGGGCCTTCCATAGAAAATCTGTGTGGCAAAGAGAAAGAAACAGCTGAAAACTACAGATGGAAAGTGTTTGGCATGTTCCTACATTGAAAGAAGGCAGGCATCACTGGAGAACGATGATCACGGAGGAGAGGCAGATGAAAACCAAGCCATGCAGACCTGTAAGCCATACTGTGAAGTCTAGATTTTATTCCAGTGTCACAGTAAGGTTTTAAACAACAACGACATGATATTAGATTTACAAATTGAAAGGCTAGATTTCAACTCAGAAATGCAATTGAAAAAACTGAGATTATGTAAATTGTTTACTTTTTAGAAACTGAAGCAAGATAAATGAATCTTTGAAGACCAAAGATTGGTTGGTTCAAGTTTTTATCTGCTCTGTCACACAACTGAATACTTAGAGAAGTTACTTGTACTTAGATTCTTATATTTAGTGGCTGAATATACTTAGGAAACTTCTTGAAAACAAGTAATCAAGCCTTTAAATTTTTATTTTGACAGTTTATAAAAATCTAGCCAGCTGGCATGCAGATTAAGTTGTATGACTGTAGCATTTTTCCTATGCACCCAGTGAAAAGCATGGGATTGCCTTGGATAGGCATAAAGTTTGCAAATGACAACAGAATAATTAGAATTTTCTCTGCCAGACTGTATCTTTTGCAGTTACTTTTAAGCTGCATTTCTTTTCCCGTTTTGGGCTTCACTTAAACACTTACTTGATTTATTTATTGCCTTCTCAGCCCCGTGTAATGTGTTGTGTATCCCTGAATTATCTAAGCTACCTAGACTTTTGACTTGTGGTTACATGAATGTTAAATGTCATTATCAAAGTGAAGGAGTAAACACATATATCACTTACTAGGATTTGTCTACTTTAAAGGATCATTTCCTTTGTTTTCCTTCAAGATGATAACCTCCATGATCACTTGAGAACTATGACTGTTTTTCTTTTAGGGCTGGGGATTGAGCTCAGGTCCTCATACATGTTAGGCAAGTACCCAGAACCATGACTTCCTATTCTCAATTCTCTCCACAGTTCTGGTCATAAACCAAACTGGACAAGAACCAAGTTAAATTTTCCATAAGGTCAACATTGTGGAAAGAATTAAGTTCATGAACCGTGGTACCACTGTCATTTTTTGATAAAATCGAGTGAATGTGAACTCTTTCCTATGTGAAGGTATCCTTGTGGCTTTTAGGGGAGGCTTTTGATTTCTTCCCTTAGAGGCAGAGCCAAGACAGATCGTTTTCCTTGTAATCTGTCTTCATGGGATAGGTTTTTTGTTGTTGTTTGTTTTTTCTAATTTACTTTTCACTGAAGAGTACCCTGGCTTGGTATGGAGATCTCCATTTTATCCTGTCGTCTGGAAGTCTTCGCACTTGTCTGCCTGTCTTCTGGGTACAAACTGTGAAGCCAAAGGGTCTGGGAATCAAAATTCCAGGTGACACTGATGCTGCTGATCTGGGAACCACACTTAGAGGATCATTTACCTAGCATAACTCCATTGTTTTTTTGACTTCCTAAATATTTTCCTTTTTATTGAGTATGCTGATTTTTTTTAACATCTCTCAACATAAACACTTCCTTTGCATTGAAAACTGCTAGTTTACAGACTTTTAAAAACATCTCAGGCAGAGAGGAAAGGTCCCAAATCCTCTACCTCATTAAATTTTATCTTTCTATTAACAGGTTCGTGATGGAGCCATAATTCAAGTGTCTCACTGCGTGGAAGCTCTGAACCATCAGTAGTATATGCATATCTGTCCCATCATGCAGCGTGGGACAGTCCCACTGGGTGGTACAAGCCACCCGATGGGACAGTCGTACATGTACCACTGGTGGTTCAAGTCAGTGAGATTGTATTTAAAAATAAAAAAACTCAGTGATCACAATGAAAAATGAACGTATGGCAGAATTGAGGGTAGTAAAAGTATGAATGATTCAGATTTGAGATACACCAGATATTAGAAAATTATCATTCAGAAATATTTTGCATACAAATTATTTGTATATATAGTAATGCAGATCAGTGTCAAAACAAACTAAACATTATGCTAAAATACCAATTGAACAAATATAGCACCAAGTGAATGGACAATGAATTTAAGATCACACTCATTTTTATTTACTTAAAACTGATTTTTAAAAAACCTTTTGAAGAATTCTATAATCTCAAGAACTCTGCAGCGGGCTGGGGATTTAGCTCAGCGGCAGAAGTGCTTGTCTGGCAAGCATGAGATCGTGAGTTCAATCCCTGGTACCAAAAAAAAAAAAAAAGAACTCAGCAAGTTTACAATTTGGCACCCCAGTTTCTTAGTAGAATAATAAATATTGTGATTATTAGTGAAAGTGCAGTAATGCCCTCACTCTGGTCTATGTATACCAACTATAATATTAGAAACTCACCTGTAAGGTAACTCAGAAATAACCTTTACAAATATAAATTTTAGGACTGTTACTTAAGAATTATTACATAAAGCACTTCACTTTTCCAATTTCATGGTTAGTTTTTAACTCTAGAGATTCCATATTTGGATTATTAAATCTTTGTTTTCCCTTTATCTAAAAAGTAAAAGTGACTGCATTTTAAAGTGACATTTTGGGCTTGGTTGGTAGTTTTAATTGTGTGAAATGGAAACAGTTTGATTATATATTGTCACAAACCTAGAAGATATTTTCTCTTTGGAAATTGCATTTTTAAAAATTGATTGTCTAAGGAAGCTTTAAGTTGCTAATTCGTTTCTGGAGACCAAAAGTGACTTGCCTACACAAATTTTGCCTTACCACTTACTTGCAGTATGCTTAAGATTCTTAAAGTTTCTTAAAGAAGAAATGTTTGAAAAATGCTGCATTTTACTGTCTTAAATAAGGTGCATGGTTGGAGCCAGCTTTTTATCACCTTAGTGCTGTTCTGCTGAGCAACTCTTGCTGCAAACCATAATTTTATTTTCATCTTCCTCTAGAGTTCATCTTGATTTCAAATGCAAGATGACAAGAAGAAAGGACTGGTTCACCAGTATAGCCTGGGGTTCTTAAGTAACTACCATAATTTAAAAGATTAAAGTTGATTCATATCACAATGATATAAAAGTTTTGTCAAAATATTTCCATGTATACTCTAACCAGGAAACTTCAACAGGCGTTCCAACATGAATGTCCATATATTGTCTTGGAAAGTTCACCTCACTTCTCTGGATTCCACTCCAGTAAAATGAAGGGGAAGGACGGGATGACCTATAAGGTGCCTCACCTGTGACCTTCCTACGGTGCTGTCCACACAGCTGTATTTATCCATTGACTGTTGTGGGTACATGAATCTTTATTTTCCACCATTAATATCACACTTCCGAAAAGAAGTAAGAGGTCAGCTAATCCACCTCTACTTCGTTTTCAGCTGGTTAGACTGAGGCCTGGTGAGGTGAAGTGATTTGTCCAGTGTCACCTAGCTCAGCCTTGGCACACTGCATGTTGTATCTGTGTATAGCAAAGACGGTATACAGCCCACTACTTCTGCGTCTCTTGCTTATGCTTGGATTTTGTGCTTTTGACTGTAATTTTCAACTTGTCTAAACATTTAGAAATCCTCTAAACAATCCCGGAAATCTCCAGGCGATGAAGATGATAAAGACTGCAAAGAAGAGGAAAACAAAAGCAGCTCTGAAGGTGGAGATCCCGGCAATGACACCAGAAACACAGCTTCAGACCTGCAGAAAACCAGCGAAGGGGTAAGGGTGTGCATGTGGTCTTTCTCATCTGTGTTAATGCAGAGCACATCTTGCTTCAGAATCTATGTGCATATCTCAGCAACAGTAAACATTGCATTAGGGAGCCAGAGACCCATTTGCAGCTTGATAATGTACATCAGCTCACAAATTTGAATAAGCAATTGAGTGCTTAGAGCCTAAAAACAAAACAGCTAAGTGAGGATTACATTTGCCAGTCTATGCAGAACTCTGAACAGGTTTATTCATTTTTAAATTAACATTAGCAAATTCAGAGTCTTTTTAAGTAAATTGCAAATTATTGAAATTATTGACTTTGTTAATTGTATTTCTTGTACCACAGAATAAGTGTCATGTTCAAAATAGGTTATTACATGTTGCTGCTTCATACCCAGAAGCAGTACATAATTTAATATACCATGGGAACTACTTAAATACTAGGGCAGTATGTGAATATTGATATTTAAAATACCTATAGGAACAAATGTATCCATTTTGACTCGTTAACTTCTGTTAACCTGTTAACTTCAACCTAGTAAGTAAGTCCACACTTGTAAAAGTGGTTAGTCGAGGCAAATTTTCCACCTGGGCATTTTCTTTATGGTGTCAAATTGCTTTAACATTAACCTGTGAAATATACTATTACACTTCAGCTAAATTAATTTCATCTGAGTTCTTGCCTATTCAAATCATTTCTGTTTACCACTCAACTTTTTCCCTTTTTCACCCCAGTTATCTGTAATTACTCTCAAAGCATTGTGATTCTAATTCTTCCCTTTCTCTCACCCAGCTTAGCCTTGCTGTCTTCCACCTATCCTCCCCCTCCTGACATCTCTCCAGTAGCTCATCTCGGTCCTACCCGTGCCTTCCCGGGGACAGACACCTGCTCACATCACTGAGAGCTTGAAGACTTGGCTCGTCTGATTTTCCTTTTATCCCACTGCTGTCTTCATCCCAGGTAGTTTCAGTATACATGTTGCGAAAATTCCCACAGTATCTCTCCCTTTTTTACTAATTTCTAGATGCACGTCTTATGACAGAGGAGAAGTTGACTCCTCAGAGTATGATCTGTGGACAAGTAGCCTCAGTGCCACTTGGTGTTGGAGCACGTTAGAAATGCATGATCTCAACTATAACTCCAAAACCAAACTCCTAATTAGAATCTGCCTTTTAACTACTCACCCTGAGTGATTCTTTGCACATTAAAGTTTGTAAAATATTCGTCTATACTTTTCTTTTGCCAGAGTCCAGAATACCATCTTCTCTTGCTCCAAGATGCCAAGTGACTTGTCCCCTTTTCTCTCCTGTATGGTTGACTTTTCCCTTGCCTCCTTCCCTTCTTCATATAACCAGTAAGGTCTCTCTTCATCTTGAGCTGGCATCCATCCACCAGAGAGCTCACTCCTTTCACTTTTCTTTTTATCTCTAAACTTCTTAAAAGCACTGTCTTTTTTTCCCAGCCTTAATTTCCTCACCTGCTATTCATGAGTAAGCCCATTACATTCTTGTTTCTTCTTTAACCTGTTCATTGGACGTGCTCTAGTGATTCCCATTGCCAAGCCTAGTGTCTCCTTTAACCTCCACTGTCCTTGGTAGCATTAGCACCACGTGTGCTGTTTCATCCTCACTTTTCCTCAACAGTCTGCTTCCTCTCACTGTTCTCAGTCTCTTTCTGGAGCTCCTTTCTTCAGTGTATCTTGGCACACTTGTTTCCTGAAAATTCCTGTGTCCATCTTACTCACTCCAGGGTTTCAGCCTTAAAAGAGATTTGTTGTATCTTCTCACTCTTTACCTCCTGCATTGTAGATTCATTTTCTACTTGATACCTTGAAAGCACTTCAGAAAATAGTAGTTGCCACTAGATAGCAACAGCAGCCTATGTGCCACTTAATTTTTTATCACGGATTCTAGGAGGTAGGTGTAGTTTTTATTTCCATTTTTTACCTGAAGAAACTAAGGCTGAAAGGATTGGCTTATGGTCACACACTAGTAAAAGTCAATGATCCTTTTTTATTTTTATCCTGTTTTTAATAATACCTACATAAAAGAATGCATATATACAATATAGAAAGTTAGTGTAATGAGTACCAGTGACTCTTTCACTCTACCCCAAAACTACAAAATAGCAATTAACTTGAATCTATTTATAGGTTCTTCCCAGTTCCATCTTCTTCTGCCCAGAGATGAGCACTAATGTATTTGTTATTTCTTTTTATTGTAAACTTTTAGCTTATACCTAACATTTATACATAGCTAAACAAATTTTTTTTTTGGTGGCACTGGGAATTGAACTCACAACCTCGCACCCAGATAAGCATTTAAGCCACTGCGCCAAACTCCCAGCCCTGGTTTTTCGAGGCAGGGTCGCACTATGTCACTCAGACCAACCTTGCGCTTGTGTTGTAGCCCAAGCCGGCCTCAAATTCACAACGCTCTTCCCACCTCAGCCTCCCAAGTGCTGGGATTAAAGGCTTGCACCACCATGCCCGGCAAGACAATATATTGTTAGATGAACATAGTAGTACATGCCTGTAATCCCAGCACTCAGGAGACTGAGGCAAAAGAATTGTCACAAGTTTGAGGCCAACCTGGGCTACAGTCAGTTCAAAACTAGCCTGGATTATGCAGCAAGACCTTGTCTCCAAAAAGATATATATTGTTCAATTTTGCTGAGTTTTTAACTTCTTGAAAAATGATGACATTTTCTTATGACTGTACTTTTAAAAATCTTTCATATTGTTATAAAAGTAGCAGTAGTTTACTCGTTTTTCGACATTCATCTCTGTGAGCATACCACAATTTATTTATCCAGTGTCCTACTGATGGGCATTAGGGTTGTTCCCAGTTGTTCACAGCTAAGAACTGTGTTGCTGTAAACACTTTCATTTCATCTCCTACTACACATGTGCAAGAATTGCCTTAGGGTGTGTAACTAGAACTGAAAATGCTGTCTTGGGTTTTGGGGTTTTACCTTTACAAGATAGGAAATTACTTTAAGTGCTCAGGTCGATTTATAATCCCACCAACAGTGTTGAAGAGTTCTCTGAAATTAACTTGGCATTGTGAGACTTTATTGCCAAATGGGTGTAATACGGTTATTATAATGTTAATTTGTGATCCTCTGATTAATGATAAGATTGAACTTCTTTTTATGTTTATTGATCACTGTGTTTCCTTTCTGTGTAGTACTTGTTTGGGGATTCTTATCCATTTTCTTGTTAGATTTTCTTTATCAATTTGTAGGGCTTTGTATTTCCTGGACTATAACAAATGTGGATTTTCATATGCCTTCCAGATATTTTCTCCAAGTTTGTGGCTTGTCCTTTCAATTTCTGTCTTAGCCTTGTAGAAAATGTACTTTCTTAATTTGACTGTAGTTAACTGTACAAAACACTTCTTTCTGTGGTTAGCATTTTTCTGTCTTGTGTAAGCATAACCATTTGAACCAGCACCATGTATTGAACAGTCCTTCCTTTTCTCTCTGATCTGCATTGCCATCAGCCATGTGTCTATGTGGCTGTCTGGACTCTGCTCTGTTGCTTTATCTTAATAATAGTAGCTTTCTAATGAGTTCTGATACTTTACAAGGCTAATAGCCTAATAACTGAACTTTTCAAAAACTTTATAGTAATGGTCTAGAATAGAATAAAAGGGGCCTTTTTTTTTCCTTTGATGGGAGAATTTGCTGCACATAAACTGGAAGAATGATCCAAGTGAGGAATTACTACAAAATATTAATGTGAGAAAAATTGTTTAAGTATCTTCTACAAGGCAAAGAGGGGTAAGATCTAGGGCACATAGGGAGGGTTACCGTAGTTCATCCACTGAAACAGGAGAGAAGGCTGCAGAGTACTTGGGCTCAAACACAGACAAGTGGACACTTGGGGTGAGAGCTTGTGAAAGTTCTCGTGATTGCCTCTGTTTTCTGGGGAAACAAGGTCGGCACCAGAGAGTGAGAAAAGAAAAAAGTGCTGAAGTTTCAAGAGAGAAGAAAAGGTATAAAAGAGTCACAGAATAATAGTAGACTGACAGGACTTGAGAGGTGGAGTTGAGTTGCCAGACAGCAATAGGAGCCCATTTGGGACTGGGAGTCACAAATATAAAGTGAGAGTGGTAAGAATGGCAGTGTGTTTTCTCCATGTGTATTCAATTTTGTGGTCACGGGGAGGCAGAGAATGGAATTGAACTAGAATTGGAGTTTTCCCGAAGATCAGGGGGAAGTTCATTGAAGGCCAGAGAGTTAAGGGTATGTGCATGAAGCAGGGAGTAATTACAACCATGGAATTCAAAATGTTAACAAGAAAAGATAGATATGAAGATGAGATAGGAGAACGGGCTGTTTGAGTCGAATTAAGAGGGGTTGCAGTCACTAAGACAGTCTGGGTGTTACTGGCATTTTGATGAGGGCTGTTTTTCATCATGTGAACACTGGCTGCATCACAGTACATTAGGAACCTTAGCCCCAGCTCACTGAATACCAGTAGGAACCCTCATTCTTACGAAAACATAAAATGCTCCATAATTTTGTTCCAAGAATAGTGGCTTAAAACTATACTTATAAATATTTTGAGGGACTGAAAAATCTAAGAAAGAACCGTAGAGCTAGGCAGTCATACACACCTGTAATACCAGTTACTCAGAAGACAGAGACAAATTCAAGGCCAGCCTGGGCAACTTAAAGGAAGAACTAAAAAAGGAAGGGAAGGACAGAAGGAATCATGGGAACAAGTTACTGAGGTAGGGTGGAGGATGAGATCTTTTGGAGAAGATGCCAAATTGAGAGACCAAAGTATGGGAAAGATGGTCCACACAGATTTGAAGTCACAGGAACGATGATTCTATTGTCGTTTGATAGCTTTCTCATTTTAATATGGAAAAATTAGATGAACATAAGCAGCAAATGTTATCTTGGCAAAGCTTACTTTATTTCTGATATGCTAAAGCAGATTATATAATGAGATTTGTAGTGGCATATTGGCATATGCATGTATCATGTTTGGATTATTTTCATTCCCATTATCCCCGCTTCCTTCCCTCTAATCCGCTTCCCCATCACTGGAAAATACCTTGCAGTTTCGTGACCTCTCCTTAGCTTTTGTATTTGCTTAATTTTAGATTTCTAATGTAAGAGAAAGCATATGATTTTTAACTAAGACTGATATATTTCACTTAACATCATAGTCTCCAATTCCATCCATATATATATATATTTCACATTTTATTTATCCATTCATCTGTTGACAGGCATCTACGCTGTTTCCACAATGTAGCTGTTGTGACTGTGCTGCTGTAAACATGGGTATGCATGTGCTGTATCACTGAAGTGTGCTGTCTTTAATTCTTTCAGGAATATACCAAGGAGTGGTAGAACTGGGGCAAATGGTCTGTCTAGTTTTCGTGTTTTGAGGAACCTCCACACTGATTTCCATAGTGGTTATACTTGTTTACATCCTACCAACAGCGTAGGAAGATTCCTTTATCCCTCACATCCTCACCTGCATTCTTTATTATTGTTGTTGTTGTTGTTATTATTAGTATTATTATTATTAATCATAGCTGTTCCAACTGGAATAAGATGGAATCTCAATGTAGTTTTCATTTGTATTTCCCTGATGGTATATGTGACACATTTTTCACATAGTTATGGTCATTTGTATTTCTTCTTTTGAGAATTCTCTTTTCATTTCATTTACCCATTTACTGATTGGTCTGTTGGAGAGGGTAGTTGTTGTTTGTGGTGTTTTTTGAGTTCTTTATATATTATTCTAGATCCCCATCCTCTGCCGGAAGAGTAGCTAGCAAAGATTTTCTCTCATTCTATAGATTGTCTCTTCATTCTATCATTTGCTGGGCAAAAGATTTTTTAATGTGATGTCCTATTTGTTGATTCTTGATATTATTTCATGCACTATTAGGGTCCTATGCAGGAAGTTGTAGCCTATGTTCATTGCTTCATATGTTTCCCCTATGTTTTTTCTTTCAGCATTTTCAGGGTTTCTGGTCTTGTATCAGTGATCCATTCTGGTCTGATTTTAATACAGGTTAAGAGATAAGGGTCTAGTTTCAGTCTTCTGCATGTGAATATCCAGGTTTCTCAGCAGCATTTGTTGAAGAGGATGTCTTTTTCTCCTAGGTTTTTTACTTGTCAGAAGTCAGGTGGGTATCAGTACCTGGACTTGTTTCTAAGTCTTCTGTTCTATTCTGTTAGTCTGTATGTCTGTTTTTACACCAGTACCATGTTGTTTTTGTTACTATGGCTTTGTATCTAATTTGAAATCGGGTATTGTGATGCTTTTAGCATTGCTTTTTTTTTTTTTTTTTTTTGCTCAGATTGTTTGGAGGTTTGGCTTGGTTTGGTTTTTGTAGTACTGGGGATTGAATTTGGGACCTTCTCACAAAACTACATCCCCAAACCTTTTTCATTTTCTTGAGACAGGGTCTCAAGTTGCTGAGTTGCCAAGGCTAGGCTTGAATTTGGGATCCTCCTACCTCAGCCTCTCAGAGTGCTGGAATTGTAGGTGTGTGTCACCATTACTGACTTGCTTAGAATTGCTTTGGCTATTCTGGGTCATCTGAGCTTTCATATGAATTTTAGGAGTTTTGGTTTTTTTGTTTGCTTGTTTTTCTAGTTCTACGAAGAATGTTGTTGTCATTTTAATAGGGATCACACTGAATCTGTAGATTGCTTTTGGTAATATGACCATTTTGACAAGTTGGTTCACCCAATCCATGAGCAAGGGATGTCCTTCCATTTTCTGATGTCTTCTTCAGTTTATTTTTTCAATGTTTTTAATTTCCACTAAGGAGGTCTTTTACCTTCTTAGGTCAATTCCTAGGGTTTTTAAAAAGCTTTTGTGAATGGAATCATTTTCCTGATTTGTTTCTTTGTGGCCTCATTATTGATGTCTAGGAATGCTATTGACTTCTGTGTGTTGATTTGGTATCCTGCCACTTGGCTGAATTTGTTGATGAGATCTAAGAGTCTTCCTGTGGAGTTTTTAGAGTCTTCTATGTATAGGATCATATCATCTGCAGATAAGAATAATGAGACTTCTTCCTTTCACATTAGTCTTTATCCTGCCTGATTGTCCTGATATTATGCTGAACAGGAGTGGTAAGGGTGGACCCTTTACTTCGTTCCTGATTTTAGAGGAAATACTTTCAGTCTGTTGGCATTCAGTATGCTTTGGTTGTGGGGCTTGTCATACAGGAACTGTGATTTTGAATGACAGTGGGTGACAGCTGAGCTCTCACAGGAGTAAGATGCAGAGTGCAGGTGTCTGTAGATGACTGCAGTATGGAGGAATAGTGGCTTACATGTTGGGATCCAAAGCTTAGAGGATTCTTTCATGGGAGAAACAGGGGAAAGGACAGACAGCTTACAAATAACTGTAGTAGTGAAGAGCGAGAAGAATGCCTTCACCATCTCCAGGCCAGAAGTAAGTACCAGAGCTATGGGAAAGGAAAGAGCTGCCTCTTGAGAGGATTACAGGGAAAGAAGTAGTGCCAGTCCTCAAAGAAAACAGGTTTCAGTTAAAAGAAGTTGGTAAGTGAAATATCTTGGAAATTCAGGTTGGTAATATAAAGATTTGCTGATGGCTGACTGATTTCTTTGGGGGACCAGTAGAAGAGATGAAGGATTTGCAGGACAAGGGATGGGTGCAAGATGAAGATGTAAAAGGCTATGAACACATCTGACAACTGGGGATGAAAGCCCAGGAGGTGACGTGCTCTGGACCACCTTGTGGGAACTGGAGTGACCAAGGACACAGGCCCTGAGAATGGGAAGCTCAATGGTCTCAAAACAGATGGGGAGTTGAGATCATGAGTGCTGATAGAGGAAGGAAGGCAAGCAGAGTTCTTACAAGGCCCTCTTTACTTGGCCACCTCTTCACTCCTGTATGAGGCAGAAAGGGGCAGTGCCCCTTATTCAGAACACTTCAGTAGAGGTTACTTATCTGTGTGACCAAAAAAATACCGTGCACTGGATCTGCTATATTAGTTATCTGTCACTAGCTAATAAATTACTCCAAAACTGTAGTGGCTTATCTCATCTTTTCTCTGTATCAGGGATCCAGGCAAATGTAACTTTCTCTGAGTTCTCTGTCTCTAGGTCTCACTCAAAACTTTGGTCAAAGTGTTAACAGTGGCTCAAACATCCTGAGGCTTAATGGGATGGGTCCTCTTCCAGGCACAAATAGTTGGCAAGATTCAACTCTTCACAGTGGTTTAGCTGTCAGCTCCTCATGAGCTATTGGCAGAAGGCTCCCTTGGTCCCTTGCCACATGGATTTTTTCATGTATCAGAGCAAAAGTCAGCAGGAGAGTGTTAGCAAGACAGATCTAGATGTCATCCCACCACTTTTGCTTCATTCATTAGAAGCAAGCTACCAGGTCCAGCCCACAGCCAAGAGGAGAGGATTATGCAAGGGTGTGATTACCAAGCAGCAGAGATCACTGAAGACCTATCAGATTGCCCACCTCTGAACCAACCACTCATAGAAAAGGATAGAGCTTAGACCAGTCAGGCTTTTCCCACCCCTGGCACTGGATCCAAGTTCCCAAGTCCCAAAGCTGCCATACAATTGAGGGGAACGGCAGAGGATAGAAGGGTGTTGGGAAGACAGGCACAGCGTTTACAGTACCCATTCACCAGTGTCCACACCTTCATTTTAGCTGTGAATCTACTGTCACTGCAGTTCAATACTGCCTTCTTATGCCCTCAAGATCAAGCCCTCCCTGGTCTCTGCTTCCCACTTCGTCCTTCCAGTGTTATCTCTCACTTGTTCTTGGTCTCAGGATCTCTTTAATACTCCTGAAAGTTTTGAAGGCCCCAAGGAGCTTTTATTTATGTATGTTACAGCTACTGATATTTACTTAATTAGAATACAAATAAATTTTTTAAATATTTTTTAATTCAACTGGGCATGGTAGAGGACACCTGTGGTGGCAGCACTCAGGAAGCTGAGGCAGGAGGATCACTGTGTGTTTGAGGCCAGCCTGGGCTACATAGTCAGTTCAAGACAAGCCTGAATCACTTAGCAAGACCGTGTCTTCAAAAAAAGTTGTTTTTGTGAATTCATTTTAAAATAAAAACCCATTAACATATCACACAGTTTTATGAAAAATATATCATTTTCTAATAAATGTTTTGTGATAAATGACATTGCTTCACATTTTTTTTCAAGTTTTTAATGTCTGGTTTAATAAAACATAGTTGGATTTTCCTGTCTGCTGCATTCTATTTTGATACATAATTTTGGTTGAAATACATGAAGAAAATCTGACCGTATACATACCCCTAGTTTGAAAATGAAGGTACATGTATTTTAATAATCCGTCAGATAATTTTCATATATTCTTGTTTAATTGATGTATTTTGCATGTGGAATCTGAACTTTTCATGTTCTTACATTAAATCTGTTGAACTCTCTTGCATTTTGAATAGCTTTTACTTGTTTGGGAAGATACTGGTTCACTGAGTTATTCAGGTCTTCCAGATATTGGCCCATTTCTTTATATTTTTAATCACAGTTTTTAAAATCACTGCCTTCTCTTCAGAAAAACTTTTCAATGTTTGGAACCTGTGAGTCATTTTAGAAGATTTAAAATCCTAATCTTCACTCAAACACTCAAACTTTATCATTGGCAACAAATGCTGTCATTTGTTTTCCTTGATGTAATAAAAGTCACTTTTTTTACAAAGTGCAAAATACCTGTGTCTTAATAGCCATAATGGATATCATAATTTTGTCACATAAAAATGGTACTCCGTGAAAAGCTGACTTATACTGGTTGAGAGCTTCCACCCAATGTGTTCTGATCTCCTTCAGCTCTGCTGCCCCCTGCAGGCCACCCGTTAAGACCGCAAAACAGAATGGGGTTGCCTCCTGCAGTGAGTGAGTCAGTGTGGGTGTCGCGGGCAGAGGACGAAGCCAGGGCAAAGCAGCCCCCTCTGCCTGCTTCTGAGGGGACTTCAGTTCCAGCCCTCAGCATTGTGTCTGGAAGATAATGGATGATTATAAATCAGCAGGGTATGCTTTTCAACATAGAGAAAAGAATAATTATGTTATGAAAAGTTTAAAAATCTCAGATTTTTATAATTTGCTTTTCCAGGCATCTATTTGATAGCACCTTGTTATAAACAAAAAACCATGTCCTTAAAGTTGTGACCACATTCTGGTGCCACCTCACTGTTTGGCGCAAGGCCAGTACTCTAAAGCTACCGTGGGATGTGTGCCAAAACTATTCTTCAGTATGAACTGACACATTAATAGCCATGAATTTTCTACCAGTAAAAACATGGAATTTATTGTCTTTCACATTAATATTAATTAAAAGCCATTATTAAAGATTTCTTTGGTTGATAATTTTTCATTGCTCTGAGTGTCTTCCTTCACAAGGGAAAGAAACCCTCCAAAGTGTGACTATAATATCTTAGATCTAGTGTTATTATTTATTAATAGATTATTGTCACAAGGCACTGCACTAAGTTCACAGGTTTTAATTCTACATTTGTCTCTTTTTTTAGTTTTTTAAGATTGGCACCCTCATTTTGGTAGGGACAGAGGAGAGGTCTCTGCCATCTTGATGGGATAGTAGGTTTGTAACTTTTCTACTTCAAAGGCCCTATAATTATAGATTGTGGCTAAATGAGAACATCTGAGGACAGTGATGGCAAACCTTTTAGAGACTGAGTGCCCAAACTGCAACCCAAAACCTGCTGCAATTAAACCTAATTACTGAGGTTTTAGTTTAGAATAAACAGCTCATGTATTAACATCTGTCTTAAAAGAAAAACAAATAACACATGTCCCAGAGGTTCACCACCACTGCCCTTGGAGAGTACACATGTATGCTTCCAAACAAATTCATTCACTTAGTGAAATAATGAACTGAAACAGGCTGTTTTTAGAAAAAATATTTGGGGCCTGAGGTCGCTGTTTCATCCATCCCATAAGAGCATCACTGGGGGAGAGAAGTTACATGTGTGTTAATCATGAGGAAAATAAAAACAGCATCTCTTTGGAGAAACATCCTGGCACAATTTAAAGTGGGACTCAAATTGAAACATAATTCTTTGGTGAAAGGTGACTGTTTCATCTTTGTCACGTGTGCCATCATAAGTTTTAAAAATACATCTAAGCTTTTCTTTCATCCTTTGAAATTTTTTCAAATGCTCAAAGACAGAGATTATATGTTTTTGTTTTCATAACTCTTGTACTTCTTCCAGCCATGTTTCACAGATAACTAAATTGTAAATATTTACACTCCAAGTGATTGAAGTTTTATACGGCTTACCTTTCTGACACCAGTGTCCCCACAGAAACAGATTACATTCATATTTCCACCGACTGTATCCACCCCAGTGAGAAACATGCTCAAGTGGTCCAGAACAAGTGCTGCTACCATCACACAGCACTCTGCCCAATAGGAGCCAGAGTGTATTCTTTTTGCATTTATTTTTAATGTAACACTAAAAATATTCCCTTTCATCTCTCTCTTTTTTTTTTTTTTTTTTTTTTTGCAGTACTGGGTTTCCTTTAACCTTTTGATAGACAATAAGCAAAGCCTTAGAAGCTGTTTTTGCTAGGTACTGTTACCACCACAGAGCAGATTAAAAACTTCAGAAAAACTGGATATATACTCTGTTGGTGTAGATAGCTTTCATTATTAATACCCTAAATTATCTAAAGACTTGTTTTCTTTCTTTTTTTTTACAGACCTAACTACCATAATGAATGCTGCATATTACGAGAAACCACAAGAAGTTTAAATGTTTGGTTGTCCAATATTCTTGGATTTGATATGAACCAACACATAGTCTTTGTTGTCATTGACAGAGCCCCAGTTTGTATGTACATTGTTCATATTCCTCTCTGTTTTGTTGGGAAAAAAAAAAGACATTTTAACCTTTTTTAAGGTTGTTGATTTAATTTCATGTTATTAGGTTGCATGACGTTGCCCTTAACCACTAAGAATTATCAAAATTTTTGCACAGACTCACACATCTAGGATCCTTTTATCAAGGCAGTTGTGTTCATCATTTTTCTGCCTTTACCCCACCATCACCAAACACTTAATATTTTAAGTGTTTAATATTAATTAGCATTTTTAGGTGACCACATAATGCTTAAGGATGGGATTTCCTCTTTGACAGTACCCAAGAACTAATTCCTAGATACATAATGTTGGTATATTGAAGATGAAATTAAATCATCCTTCAGTTTTGAGGCCATGTGTAAAGTTCAACCATACTGTATAATATCTATTCTGTATTAGAAATAGCTAGTTGACAGCTTATACTTCTCAAAACTCATGTTGTTATGTACACAATCTGAGTTTCTATATGTAAAGTCAGTGAGTCTTTTTGTGTTACTCCAAAATAAAGGCAAGGATTTATTTTTTCCTTGTGCCAGTACAATTTGAGCTAATCACTCAAGATGGATACTTTACATTTTGAAGCTGAAATCAGCAGCAGCCCTATGGGAGACCAGACAAAGCATTGAATTTTAAATACAGACTTTTAAAATGGACTGTTTTCTTTTTGGAACTAGAATTAGAATAGTTAATATTCATCCACAAACCATTATTATGTGTACATTGTTGCTCTTGTGATAATAGAGAATTTTATTTATTTTTATGCCAGCTTACATTGTACGAACACATTTGGTCAGTTTGGGTTTTATCAATCCTGTTATGCTTGTCCTTGGAACATCTTTCCCATTTTCAAGGTTTGTAGTTGAAAAGTTTACTGTAAAAAAAGTCAAAAACAAAAAATTGTATTGTTTTTACAGAATAAATTTATTGGAATGTGTACTGGGAGTAAGCTCTGAGGCTGTAAACAAAGTTAGTGTAATCTGGCTTTATATATGTAATTGTGAGGTATTAATGTAATTCATATATTAAAGCAAAAACTGTTAAGAGCAAGTTGACAATAGAATCAAGTGTAGGTAAGGGTTTTTATTTCCGTCTCCCCCGACCCCCATTTTAATACTTTGGGTTTTAGGTTATTTGGGAGGGAATGACAATATGATTTGCCTGCACATCTAGGAAAATATTTACCAGCTCAGTGAACCCTAAATTCACATTTGATATTGCTCATGCATTGATTTATACCCCATTTCTTTTGGTTTCCTTTTTTTTGGTGAAGAGCTAATGATCATAAAGAGAAAATCTCAGATGATGCTGCTGATGGTGGTGATGGTAGCTGAGGCTACACAAGCTCTAATCCACACTGCAGGGTTGTGAGGAGGAGCTGTGCTTTTGGTCTGTTCCTGTCATTTAGCAAATACTGATTTACTCTCTTACGCTCACACACAGTTTCAAATATGAAAAGTTCATAAAGAAAGTAGTAAGGATGGCAATCCAGGACTTTTTCCTTAAAAGGCATTTTTAAATTTTGAATATTTTATTTTAAAATCATGAAATGTTTAATTCATCAAAAGTCTTCATTGCTCACACTAAAATATGAGAATAGAGACTACATTTTTAGTTAGAAAGTATAACAGATTTTCTTAATTAAAATGCCAAAACTATGAAAAAATACATAAACCATTTCAAATGTGGTATAATTTGTTTTCATAAAAGGCCAAAAATAATTTTATTAAAAATATATGCAAAAAATGTTTAATTGAAAACAATAGAGCAATCGTAACAAAAAAGATAGTCATATAGCTGGTTTCTCTTGATTCATTGAGGCAAAAAATAATTTTTTGGATAATGTTTCATGTCTATATCTTTTATCCTAAATAATTTCTGTGAATATAATAATATGCAATGTGCTGATGATTGCTACTCCTATTGGCTGGTTGTGAAATTGTTTTGCTTTGGTTTCTTTCCTTTTGTTTAAAATAAAAAATATATATATATATATATATATATATATATGCAGAAATACAATAGAAATATTCCCAGCCACCAGCAAAACAAATGTCCATTATGGGCAATGATAAAGCTAATTGATCTTGCTTCAGCTATTTAGATTGACACAAAAAAACTTGTTGTAAAAGCAATTTTTAAAACAGCGGTAAATAATAAACTTGCCTTAGGAAAACATTTTTCAAACAGTTAAAAATATTCTGATGATCTGCCTTTTAAATTGAGGTTATAATGTAGCATATACATCTTATATGCAAAAGTTATTTCTCCAACCTGTGATTGCTGTTTTGAATTTTTTATATGTATAGAACACATTTACTTGTGAGTAGTTTCGTTTTTACGCTATTATAGGCACTAAATTGTAGTTTTTCACACTTACAATTATTTAATATGTACAAACAGAATCATGAGATACATGGTCAGGTTTATTCACAGACAATTTTGATGTATTTCTTTAAACAAGCTGTTTCTCAACAATATCAGTTTTCCTTCCAAAAAGAAAAGAAAATTTACCCACACAATACAGTATTACAGCTCACACATACAGTGCAGAGCAAGAATTTGTGTTTTCTTAAGTATTTGTGTTTGAGAAGGGAGTGAAATGGGAGAAAATAATCAGTACCAATATAACAAAAGTCAGTAATCTAGAGAGGAAGAACATGATACAACATTTTTATTCCACTTTTTCATCTGACTTTGTTTTTATGAAGAACTCCGGTTTGTAGATACAACGATAGGCCAGGAGCTGAGGAAGAACTCCATATGCTACGTTTAATGCTAAAAAAAGGATTTTCGCTTCTTCAGGGACTCTGTAGACATAAGCAGTTCTAGCATGGAGAGAAGCACCAATGTGAGAAAACTGAGCCTGTTTTATTGGGGGAAAAAAAGGGGGGAAGAGTATAAGCATAAAATTTATTTCCACCGGGATGAAGGGTAAGTTCTGGATGGCTATTTCAGACCCTTTCTATGCCCTCACAAACAGCCTCTTGGGCTTAACACCTTCAGATAACCCTAGTCTTTAATGTGATAGTCTTTTATTACATCTAAGGCCAGTCTTGGTATCTGTTCAAATAAAGTATACTTTGTTTAATGTAGTTATATCATGTCAGTTCTGTTTTCTAATCCACCCAGTGCCCTGTATCGAACATTAGTGGCTCTATTCAACAGAAAAAAAAAATTTTTTCCTGATTTGGATTCTGTAGATCCTACAGAGAAACTCAGCTGTAGCTTACAAATTATTTTCCAATAAAAATAAAGTACAGAGTTTTTAAAGCTAAAATATATTTAAAATAATAAATTATTTAAGAAGAAGCACTGAAAAACTCAGCTTCTTTTATCAGTCTTTCAGTTACTCCTTGGAGCAAGTAACTGAGCAAAAGCCCTTTCATTACATATTTTTATTTATTCATGTATTTGTTTTTATGCAACTTAAAAAATACTAAGAATTGTTTTGTATTATAAGGTTAGCAGCAGGGTAGGAGTAGGAGTATGATTGCTCTTTATAAAATGGCAAATACATGGGCAGGCAGCCTTTTCAAGTCCAATTGTAATTTATTTAGAAGTATGACTTGTCAGTATAATCCAGGTTTGCAAAATGGAAAGGAAAGGGCCTCCCTCTACTTGTATACTTGTTCAAAACACACATCAGAATGTACCAGTTGGTCTTTATATATATACATATATATATATATATGTATATATATATACTTTCCATAAGCACAGAGGACAACTGATTAGAAGGCTAATGCCGGCCACCACAGGATTAAAAGCTCCTGAGAGGGGAGTTCCACAGAAAGCTTGTGTGTCATTACAGAATGCAGCCCCTAAGTGCATTTCATGTCTTGCTGAAATTCAAGATACATATTAATAAAGAATTGGGAACCTGAATGTAGTAAATTATTAGTTCAGCTGGGTCAAAGTGAAAAGATAAAGGACTGCCAACTAGAGAAGACACAGAAGTAACAAGGATGAATAAATAATTTACTTTAAATATATTTAAGTTACATTTCCTTCCTGTGAAATCAATTGATTCTGCTCAATGATTAACAAATAGTGTTACCACCTAACTTTGCCATGACAAGAAAGGGGCAAGCTTTTATAAGCAGCATGTTTAGAAATTTGTATCAATAGTGAATATTTTAATGGGCTACAATTTTACGAATTACTGGTATATTCTGGATACCTCTGGTACGTTTTTGCTATTTTCTGGAGATAGAATTTAGACTACTGTGGTGTGTTTCCAAGGACCAACAAATGGATTGTCTGCATTGATAGTCTTGGGCACTAAGGGCTCTGCGCTCATACACACCTCCCCAGGGCAGATGCCAGACAACCCAGCCAATGCGTTTGCATCTCTGGGCTGCAATCACAAATGACCTTCAAAATAAAGGGCACTTTGGGGGCTGCCCTGAGGAACTGTTGTGGACATTCTAGGAACTCTGAATAGGAGCTTGACTCCTGTCACTGTTTTTCTCTAGGACCTATTTTGAATGACTTTTTCTGAATATATAACTAAACTTTTTCTTCTGGACTACAGGCCAGTTTTGAACCCTAGTTTTCAGAAATGCGGGTTTGGTGGCTTTATAGATACTTGTGCACATCACAAAATCAAGATTTCAAAAACTGCCCACTGTCCTTTGAGAGAATAAATAATGAGCAGTTGTGCCTACTACCTGCATAGGGAAACCTCAAAATGTCAGTGATTCCATAGGCCCTTGACCTGCACTGACCGTGCAGCTAATACCTCATTTTCACAGACAGCAAACCCATGGCAACATTAAAAATGGATTCATGTCCTTAGGTTAGATTGTAAGCCCACTGGGCAGGTACTGTGTCTGATGTTTTGTGTGGCACCTATCACATTGTTACAGCTCAATAAACGTTCAACAACATTGGTCTCGTGACTGTCCAAATACAAAAAGGATCTATAAAGAATTTCTGTATTTTTGTACCTATTTTACTAGGCCATTCTGCTCAAAATTATTAAAGGAAGGGTGAGGATTTTAACATTCCTAACCAGAAGTGTCTGTATATGAGAGAAGAACCCTGAGACCAGTTGGCTACACCCCTGTTGCAGCACACAGTTCCAGTGGATGTGTTTATAGCAGCCACACCTACATAAATGCTCCTCCCAAGGCCTACAGCGTGAGGCGTCCAGGGTTCTGAAATCTCAGGAAACTCTCAGTCTTACCTGAGGATGGTTCCCTTCCTAAAAACAAAGTTCACAAGGGCTGCGAAGTCCCCTGGATAATGATATCACCATCACATAGGGCCTCCTGACAGTGGCCTGAAGTGCTGAGCCTGGGTGCTGAGCCTGGGTGCTGGGTAGGGCTTAGGTGACAGAGTAAACTCAGTGCTGCAGAAGTTCTGAACCTCAGTAATTTCTCCAAATTCAGTGATGTAAAATTGATTCCTTAATCACTTCTGTTTCATTCAAAAAATTTTTCAGCCATACAGAAACAAGATGAACTCTTTTTGTTTAAGAATATGTGAGTGGGATAGAAAATAGGGCAATGAAGGTGAGCAAACATTACGTTTCAATAGCTATCTCTGATTTCATAGAGACAACGTGGAAAGGGTAACTAGAAAGTCACAATCCTGGCTCCAAAAGAAAGAATTGAGTTTTCTGTGTTCACATGAATCTTTTGTTTGTTTGCTTTTGTTTTTGTTTTTTTGGTACCAGGGATCGAATCTTATAAACAAAAACTAATGTGAACATTGAAGCAGTCGCCAGGCTGTTTGGCGAATACAGTATAATAGCTAATCCAGAACCATACTATCTTAGGGTTTTCTGAGCAGCATAGTATCATGAGTGGTTCAGAACACTGACTCTGGAACAGATGGCCAGAATCAGATTCCAACCCCAGTACAAACCATCGCGATTGCCTTGCATGAGGAATATGACCCTCTGGTTTAATAATGAAACCTATCTCACAGGTTGTTATGAGGGTTCAGTGAGTTGAAATTTGTCACATGCGTGTGACAGTGCCAAGCATGTGGGGCTATTTGTCTACAGACACAAAACTCAACTGAAACACCCGTTCACAACCTGGCACTCTGCTTGGTTGAAAACTCGGGCTCTTTGTTTTTAGATCCCCTTATTGATCTTTTGACTGTTGGTGTTGCCATCAAAGGATAATAACCACAATAAGATGTGAAATTCAAATTCTAATTTTAATACTAAATGAAGGTACTTGGTAATGGATCACACCAGAAACAAATGAGTAAAATGAATTTGCCTTACTATCTCAATTATCCATGCTCATAAACCTTTACTTTCAGGTATTTCTTGAAGGTTTCCATGAAGGCAAAGTCAGGAAATTCACTTCCATCAGAGTCACCTCTTTACAACCAGACTGTTCAAAGCAAACCTGCAACCCTTTGTGAGGAAGTGCATGGTACCTGCACAGCCAAGAGTGGCAGAGGCTGCGGGCAGTGGGTGGGACAGCATGTCCCAACTGAAGTGGAGTTGATCCTGCTTTGATGGCTGGGAACCCGCTGTGTATCGCCCCATAGCTCACACTCACTTTCTTTGATGTTTAGGTCATTATATATAATGCACATTGCTTATGTAAATTGTTTACAGATTGATTAATCACTCTCAATAACAAGGCATCTCTCCTCCAAACTTTTGCAGGGACTTTTATACTGATAAAATAACAGTAATGGCAACCAAGAGTTGCCTAGCTACCATGTGCCAGGCACTATTCTTGGCCCTTTACATATATCACCTCATGTAATCCTCACAGCAACACTATGAGAACAGTGCTATTAATATTCTCACTTTACAGAAGAGGAAACTGGTGATCTGAGAGGTAAAGTAACCAAGGTCATTGAATTAATCAGTGGCAGACTGGGATTTGAATCAGTCTGCCTCCAGAGTACCTGCTCTTGACCAGACTAACTTTATTAACCCTGTTTTTCATTTTCATTGACATCTCAACATGATACAGTCATCTGTGCATATCAGCAGGTTCCAGGAGCCCCCACAGAAGCCAGAATTCATGGCTATTTAAATCCCTTTTATTAAGTGGCATGGTATTTGCATACATCCTGTCACAAACATTAAATCATCTCTAGATTGCTCACAATGCCTAATACAGTACAAATGCTATGTAAAATAGTTGTATTTAAGGGATAATGACAAGAAAAAAATCTACATGTGCAATACAGTTTCAGCCATCATAGGCCTAACAATATGTTTTATCTACTGTTGGTTGAATTTACACATAGAGAGGCCTGGGCCACTTCTGTTAAAAAATGCTGTTAAGTGGATTGAAGAAGCCTGCAACACTTTTCCAGTTAGGCTTATGCCTTGAGTTCTACAGTAAACACTTTTTATGAAGAGATGCTTATAAATATGTCCCAATAGAACTGTGGTCTAAAAGGTGTCATGGCTTTATTTTGTTTTATTTCAATTTTTCAGTAATCTTTTAATTCTGAAGATAGCAGAGTTGTCAGGCTTCTACACAGTCTGAAAACAAGGACTCTGTAAGTACCCAGTGTGTCTTCCTAATCTGTGGCCTATCCTTGAGCTATCCTGATCTAGAACTTTTCAAGAGGTTTTATTTCTTATTAAATTGCCTAGAACCTTGAGAATTCACTAGATCTTTCAGTAAAAGCAGAGTTTGATTGTGTTAGTAGAGTCATGAATGGATAAGATGTCTAAATTAGATATAGTTTTAGCAAGTAAGGGGTGTGGATTAAGGTTCTAGAGACTGCTTTCCTGATGAATGTGTCAGATACCCTTCTAACATGAAGCCATTTCATAAGTAAATATTTGCTGAGTACAAAACATCACAGAACTCCAACATTCTGACCATATGTATTATTATGTTGCAGCATTTGGGGTGGGGGCAATACTGGGGATTGAACCCTGGTGCTTAACCCTGAGCTATACCCCCAGTTCTATTTATTTATTTTTAAGTTTTAAGACAGGGTTTTCATAAATTGCCCAGTCTGGGGTCCAATTTGAAATCATCCTGCCTCAGCCTCCCAGAGTGCTAGAATTACAGACATGCCACTAGGACCAGCTTTTGCACATGATATCTAACTCTTCTTTAAGCTGAACACTATGAATAAGTAGATACTAAAGCACAGCCAAGAACTGTGGGACTATCAGCACATAATTCTTGAATTAGGCCACTCTTTACCTGTTTGGTTGAGAGAAACAGCTTTCTGACATTTAAAGGCCCTGGGCTCAGCCTCAGCCTCTGGGCACTCACCAGCAAGACAGGGGCTTCAGCCACTTTGTCAAATCAGCCAGTGGTATGTAAATTCAAGGACTCCTACAAGGCCTGAAGGCTGCCTGAAGCTGCTACTGAGTGCTGTCCATACTGCCCTGCCCAGAACCACCCAGCCGGAATCCCAAGTACCGTTGTTCAAACTGAGCTTGATCAACAGGTAGAGTCTGGAATTGTATTACTGCCATAGGCTCTAACACCCTTTTACCCCCAGGTAGTGAGCTTCCTAAGCCACCTGGCCCCTTTCCCTGGCCACAGGACTAAGCCTGTGCCTGGATTTTCCTGTCTAGTTCTCCATTTATCTCCAGAGACTTGACTAGGTCCCACATGGGACCTCCTTTGCCAGCCTTCAGCAAGAGGGCACTCACACACTGCCTCAGCAGCAGGAGGCCCCACTGAGAAGTAGAGTAACAAGTACTGTTGGACTCTTTAACAGTCTGTAAAGAAAAGCTGGCAAGAGTGAGGCAACTGTGTGTCCCTCTGTTCTGGTGGATCCGGGAGGGGGAACCAGGCCAAGAAAAAAACCCAAGGCTTACCTTGTCCCCGTTCCTCTGCCAGACACTCCCATACCTAAAGCTTCCTTCCATCACTCCCTGGGAGGCTCAGCCTAAGCGGGTCCTGCTCAGATGTGAGCAACACCAGGCTCACCCCAGAGCTTCTCCAGCTCCTTGTCACTCACAAAGTCTGTCTGCTTTAGGACTCTGTGCCACAGCTGTTTGCAGGGACAGGAGGTAACAGTGGAAACTGTGGGCTCTGCATCCAGACAATTCTGCCAATCAGTAACTGCTACCTTGATCAGACAACTCCAGCTGTCCTGAGCTTCAGTTTCCTCATCTTTAAATGATGATTTAAAAAAAAAAATCTACCACAAAGATAATACTGTGCATGCTGTTTCATAAGGCTCCCAAGACCACATTTATCAGCCTCCCTCCACCAGGGCCAACCCTGGCCCTTGAAAATATTTGTTCTCCATGAGCTTTGTACAAGCAAGAAGTAAAACCAGGCTGAGGTAGCTGCTGAATACTTGTCATGCAGTGTAGTGCACAGCCTGTCCTTACTGCTCAGTGAAACACTGAGCAGGGTTTGCCCAGCAGAAAACAGCACCAAGAACAGAGGTTGGTGCCTCGGCAGTGAAGCTAGAAAAGGGATGGATCTGAGAACTGCCCAGGAGGCATCTAGCCTGGAGCTAGTTGAGAGGTGGGCTGGATGGAGAAAGGGGAAAGAATTGTCCACATTCTGGGCTTGGGCTGTTTGATGGAAGGAGGGACTGTTTCCAAAGATGATGGCGACACAAAAGTTGGGGGGGTGGAGGCTAAACTCTATTAATCTAAATTGGACCTGCTAGCAAGACATCAACTGAAGTGAGTAAGTCTAGAATTAAATGCAGGAGTCTTGAGGGCAATTTCAGCTGAAGAAATTGAAAGTCCTCAGCTGATACTCGGTATAGAACTATATGGAAATACAGACCCAAAACCAAAGTCTGAAGAATGAGGCATTTTGAGGTCTGCAAAATGGGGAATAAGTTGTATTCCTCCTCCAGAATACAAATCATTTCTTCTGGATGCTGTAGCAACCTTTCAAAATGAATATTCTAATTTTATAATTAACTGCCTCCAGCCAGAAAAACCCCATAAATACTGTTAACTTTTCAACACTAAATTTAGGGGTCTTTTTGCCCTTATGGTTACTATACCATGAGTATATGTTTAACTGTATATACCTAACATTTCTGAATGAATCTTTTTTAGGCCTGTTTGAAAAAGCAAGACAAAGATGCTTTTAAAGGATGAGTTCATTGGGCTTTGTAAATTTTTTCAGTAAAAGATAAAAATCACTTAATATCCTTCCTTGTCCAGAAGATATTTTGCTACTCATTATCTTACAAAAATGTGCTTTGTTTGGTAATTGCATAGATAATTTCATTTCTAGTTTGATATAATGAGCTTTCACTGAACACTTGCACTGAACATGCTAAACACTGTCCCTCATGAGACAGGGACTTGGCTAGGTACCAGGGGGAAGAAGGACTGACGGGCCCAGCTTTCCAGGAGCAGAACCTGTTTAAACCAGTTTCCCTAGTTGCTGTATAAATAGTATAGCAGAATCATGAAATCTTAAATTTAGATAGACATCTTGAAAATAACAGCTTGCCAGCCTTTTTCAGAAAACATGATGTTCAAAGATTGGGAAAGAGCCCAACAAAACAGCAGTGCCACTTGCTGGGTATGTGCCCTTAGGCAAAGCATTTAATATAGCCTGACCTCAGCTTCTTACTAGATGGCACATCTTTCAGATAGTTTATTATGAGATTCAAATAGAATATATATGCAGGAACATCTGAAGAGCTATAAAACAAAGGACAGTATGTCTCATAACGATTGCCTACTCTAAAACACTGAACAGATAGTTTCATATATCCATCAATGAGCACTAGATCAGTAAACTCTCAAAACAGCATGTTAGTACCTGAGCTAGACCTCCAGCATGTATCAGTGTTATGTCAGGCATCCAGGAGCATCCAGGAACCACTAGGCCATAAAGCGCAGTCACAAAGTAAGGGATAGAATAGAACATATACGCCAGCATCTGCATTGAACAGAAAAACATCAGCAAATTAACACCTTCAAAGATAAAATGTCCATTCCTATTCCCTATATAAGATCACCTCTAAACATTAGAGAGGGAGATAATTAACTTTAGAAAAAAATCTTAGGCTTTATACTACTTGACCTGAATTTTAGGATAAGCAGCAGGATCCTTTAGGTAGGGCTCTTGAAATTGTGTATACAATCGGCAGAGCTCAGCTGGGCAGTCCAAAGCAATCTAAGAGCAAAAATGAATTCATTATAAAAATACAATCATTTCTGGTTCTTAGGTTTGCTGATAAGGCTAAATGTGCCAGGTTTATTCACAAGCTGCTTTGCTATTTAACAAAACCTATGCACCGTAGAGGCTCATCAGGAAAAGTAAAGAAAGGAAATATTCTGCAGACTTATCTAAGGAGATTAAGCGAGGTTAATAGTGGAGCTCGAAATGGAAACTAAAGCTTCATTCTGGGGTTTCAAGAATTCATAGATTAAGTATCTAGGTTTGGCCAGCCAAAGTACAGTTTGCTTTAGATTACCAGTTTCACTTCTTCTGGGAATATCTAGCCAACTAGTCCCTACAAGAAAGAAAACACATTTCTATGTCAAATTAATCTTACTATGCTTTGCAAGATTCAAAAAAAGCATCCTCCTCTCTCCAGGGCCTCATAGAGTGTGTGACCTTTGGGGGCAGTAAAGGATAATGATTTGAAAGCAAGGTCCTCTTGTCTGAAGCCACCTCCTGTGTCCACTTTGAAAGAGAGCAGAGCAGATTTAGTCTCAACACAGTAGACTTAGGCCACAGAATACACAAGTGTCTCTTTGGCATATTACAGGGTCCCCTCTGAGTCACCTTCCCCCTCAGGCACTATTCCCCCTATCCTTGGCCATAAGTGAAATGTCCCACCTGGGTAGCAGGTAGGACACAGACCAGTGGCAGAGTTGGTAAAAATGGGCCACAGCCTCCAAAGCCCCACCAACTATGCACACACACATTTTCCTCAAGTGCAAGGGAGGTGCTTATGGCCATGCAGGAGTATAATTGGGGTGTCTCTGTTCACTGTTGTTTGAAATTTCAGAATCACAGCAAACTAACAAAGACCAGTTTCAGGAATCTGAACAAAGCCTACAGCACTGCCTTCCCTTTGTTCCTTCTCCTGTTAACCAGCTCTGCTAGAAAGAGTGATTCACAGAGACAGTTCAGACAGCTTCTTAGCCCGAACCCTCAAGGGACCATACAGGCCTCTTATTGCCCAGGGACCCCAAAACAGTGAATTAGCTCTATCACCTTGCACTTGCCACTCTGTTCCCTAAGTGTGGTGCAACACTAGCAGCCCCAGAATAATTAGCAACTGTGTCAATGAAACTGAATAGAATTAACCAAATAATTCAGACCTGCTCAAATTTATTCCTGCTAAGAATAAGTTGTGGAACTGGGGCATTGTGAAGGCTGACTGATCAATTAAAATAGTAAAAGCAATCATTTACTGAGCAATTATAAGACCTTCTACCAAGAATTTTATGTGCTCTGTCTTACTTAATCCTCAAAACACAATAACGTGGGCAGTAATATTTTAGGACACAATTGTGGGTCAAGAAATTCATTTCTTCAAGGCCACACACTAGTAAATGGCTAGGAATCCAACTCCAAAGCTTAGAGGCCTCTTTCTTATTCTTCATGCTATGAGAATGATAAAGAGGACATAGAAAAAAATGAAATGCCCAGGTTCCCTTAATGTTTATCAGTTGCATCAATACAAAGACTCCAAACCTCCGTTTAACTTACTCCACACTACTCGAACCAGAGAAACCCACAGGGCCCCGAACATATGTGCATTGTTGCTTTGGTGCCTCTTTCTGGGTCTCACCGCCCCTGCTCTCCGAGAACACATTGGTGCTCTGTGCCACAGCTGTACCTGGATCTTAGGGTATCAGCCAGGCCAACGATCTTTACATTTAAATCAGAAACAGAAGAATGAAATCCTAGTGACTATTTGTCAGATATCCTAAGACAAGGGAAGATATTTCTGAATAGAGCTTGAGCCAAGAACCTGAGGGAAGTGATAATGAAACCACCCCTTGGGGAGAATGAGCCAACCTTGGGGACAGAGGGTTGAGATAGGAGCGCGTCAGGAAGCAGGTCTGGTGCTCTAGTCTCTAATGAAAGGGATATTTTGTTTGCTGAGAAGTCTGAAAAAAACAAAAATCTGTTTCTATGTGTTGTCCATTCAGAAGCATAAATAGTATAGTAATGATTTTTTGTTTGTTTGTTTTCCGTGCCTGAGTCTCGCCATGTTTCCCAGGCTGGTTTTGAACACCTGAACTCAGCATCCTAAGTAGCTACAGCTACAGGCATGCACCACCACAGCTGATTAATGTTCTTTTGATCTGTTATGCTTACCAAGCCTCTAAACAGACAAAATCCAGTTGCTAGTAGGAGACACATGACTAGCATTAAATCAAATGGTCTTCTCAGCAGGTCTTTTGCTTGAGCTTCTTGGATGACCTGAAATAGAGTTTGTATCTAAAGAGCAAGTCTAAAATGCCATAGAAGAATTTGAAACCTACTGACACACTGAATGCTGAGATGATGGACGAGGAGAAGATTTTGAAGATTCACAATTTATATTTTAAACCATGGAAATTTCAGAACAGTCATTTGCCCCCTGAAGACCTGCTTTCCTTTTTTGTGAAATGACGAGATTGGACCAGGTGATCCTGAAGGGCATTTCTAGCTCTGAGTCCACATTTCTTCCTTAAAATAACATTTTCTTGATTATAAAGTTAAGATAAACTCATTTGAAAAGTAAGTATACTTTAAAAGTACACCATAATCCTGCCATATCACTATTAATAGGTGATACACTTTTACAGTCATGTATTTTTTACATATAGATATATGTATAAAGTTTTCTACAAAATTAGAAATAAACATTTTGCATTCTTTAGTCACTCAACCTATATGATAAACACTGAAACATTATTAAAAATTCTAAAACCTAACACTGCATGGAAGTACCACATTTTTGCTATTCTCCCACTGTGAAAATTTAGGTATTTTTCACAGTCAGCGTTCAATGTAATGGGAAGCAACTCTGTCCACAAATCTCTGACAGCATTTCTCCAATTAGGCCTTGAATGTAGAATTATTAGGTTGAAAGGTTAAATTTGCAAGGCTGACAGCACTGCTACATTGCTTTGTAGGGCAATTCTGAACTTCTGTTCCTATCAGCCCTGTGTGACAATGTTCACTGTCCTGTCACTGTGTTTCACTATTAAAATGGTAACAAATGGTTCTGTGTGTCATATGACATGATCACTCTGAGGGCGCATGGACTTGGAGCATTTGGAAACAGGAGCCAGGGCTAAAGCTACCCCTACTGTTCGTTTTTTTATTTAACAACTTCATTCTTCAAAGCAATGAAAAGGCATAGCAGTCATCAGTGGTCCAGGCTGGGTTTACACAGTGGGTGTCTGAAGGTCTACACATGAAGTATGTGGGCATTAAAGTGGATCTGAGGGCTGGGCGTGTACGTAGCTTACAGGTAGAGTGGGTACATAGCATGGAGGAGGCCCTAGGTTCAATCCCTAGTACCAAAAAAAGGAATTTTAATGAACTCTATTATAAATATTTTGTAAAATGAATAACCGTGTTCTGATTATTTAGGAGTTTATATTTTCATGTCAGTTTTGCTTAAAAGATTTTGCCTAAGGATTTAATACCCATAAGTGGAAGAGAAATTTAGAAAGATATCAGCAGCTTAGAAATGAAGATTTTAACAGAGTATCTACCAGGCCAGTATTGTTTTACCTTGACCACCTTGGCAGTGAATGGAGGGAGGTGTCACAGACAAGGTCGGCAACCAGTCTCCAGGTGCTTGGATCTCTTGTGAATCAGACCCTATAGCTATGTGAACTACACTGAACAACAGTAGCTCTCCCACCGCCTCTCAGAGGAGCAATAAATGCATAGATACTACTTAAGGAGATGCTCAAAATCCAGGTCATTTGCAGCCCCAGACAAACCATACAATCCAGACTTCCTCCTTTCCCACACTAAAGCAAACATGATGCTGGTAGCCAATGTGACCATTAGTACAGAAGTTGCCAAAAGTACGGTTTGGTCAATCAAATCAGACATATTCGGGCAGAAGCAGACCACCTGGGCCACTCAGCTGACATGTCAACAAGCACCACACAAGCAGCCAGGTGCACTGAGTGCCCTAGATGCTCCAGTCCTCAGAGGCACAATTAGTTCAGTAGCCCAGGCACATATGTGAGCCCTGTGAACTTGAAAACAGGTTATGTTTAAACTTAGGAAAAATCACCTTTGAAGGATAATTATAATTTTCTGATGGCTGATTATAGATTCTGAAACCTGCCCAGACAGGAAGACAAGTATATGGTATGCTTAAGAAAAAAGCAGGGCATATTCGTGTTCCATACTTCCCTGTTTAAAAGAGAAAAAGAGAGGAAAAAGTCAAAGGTTTACCTAAAGTATATCTAAACATAAATAATATTTAGGATACCTCTCCATCTCAAATCATATAAAATTTTGCTAAAGACCAGGTAATATTTTAATGAGATGAAGAAAAACAAAGGTCATTTAAAGCAATTAGATGTTTATTAACAGGCATGTCTTACATATAGCATTAAAAAATACATGTAATATCCTAATTCCTTGCACACGTAAATAACCTCTCACTTTAGGCTTCAAGAGTCTTAATTTCCAAGTACATTTATCAAATCCTCATAGCATGTCAGGGGTAATATGTAATAATCTGTTGTAAGACATAACTGCCACTAAACGTAGTCACAAATCCCATAATCAGGCTCTCTAGATCCTTCCAGAAAGTTATGAATCACTGATACTTGACTAATTATTTAAGGCACATTATTGACAATTGTTCAAAAGCACTTAGGAGGCGAGATGATGGAAGAGAATAGGAATGATTTGCAAAGTGGGTTTTCATAAGCTTGGAATCTCTTGGTTATACTATAACCAAAACAAACTTGTTTAAGAAAATTCCCATTATTACAGAAGAGGAAAGTGAATTTTAAGATAGTTTCCTACCTACAATGTTTCCAGGCACAAAAACAACAATGCTCATGATAATAGATCCAACCCAATATAGGCCAATGGTTCTGTAACTTTCCCTGTAACAAAAAAAAATCTTGACTTAGTACACTTGTCTCACAATACTATTAGCAAAAAATCCTCAATGCTATTTTTTATTCTAATTAGTAAGTTACATGAATTGAAACACTGAAAAAATAGCAATAAATCAAGGAACTCTGGTGGTCAAACCTCATTTCCTTATGTGATATTCCACAGAACTTTTTTTGTCTCTTTTTGAATAGGAATTCATCCTTGCTACACTGACTGGCAGCTAAGCTACAACATGGTCATCCTGGCCCCAAACTACCGCATTTCTCAACTATATGAAACTCAAAGCATGAAATGGCAGAGAAAAGGTTCAAAGAAGGACACTGGATACATACTCTAATTTACTGTAAGTATGACAGGAGCATCTAATCCATACTCTAATTTACTGTAAGTATGACAATAGACCTAATCCAATCTGTGTCTGTGTCTGTGTGTGTGCGTGTGTGTGTGTGTGTGTGTGTGTGTGTGTGTGTGTGGGTGGTGCTAGGAATCAAACACAGTGCCTTGTGCATGCAAGGCAAGAGCTCTACCACTGAGCCACATCCCCAGCCTGATAACAGCACATAAAATGGACTTTGGCCAATAATTTTAGCCAAAGTGTCAAAGGTAGAGATAATACCTGACACATACCCCATGTTCTGGAGCAGCTGCTAGACATTTACCCCAATCTTCCGTGCTGACAGAATGTTGCTTCAACTGATAACCCAATAACTCAACTCCATGCTAAATAAGAGGCTATGAGAAATTCAAAAGGAGATTCCATGAAGGTAAACAAAAGTGGAAAACACTGTGCTTCCTGCTCCATCCCAGCCCCCAAGCCAGTGAGGCTGACCCCACACAGATGGTCATGATGACATGGATTGCCAGCAGGAAGACAGACAAGAACTAGCTGGAGCTGTCCTTGAGCACATGGTCAATAGAAAGGGGGAAGAGCAAATGAAGCTGTGTATAAGCCTTGTGTGGGACATCGATGTGTGACTGTCTAACCTGGAACCAAGTGGAGGCCTGGGAATGTAGCTGAACTTGAGTCACCTTAGAGAATCCCTTCCCACAGAGTGTACTTCTGGGATATAGTAAGACACTGTGGGCAGACTACCAAGGGTGTGAGTCACAGATCCAGCCAGAGGGCATTGCTTGCTTAGGGACAGGTGCCATGCAAGGCTTCCTGCCATAGAAGTCTCCAAAGTACCCATAAGACCCAGCTGACATTTCAAGACAGAGTCCTAGTACCCAGAAAACAGCAGCTGTCACATAAGACTTCCCCTCTTCCTTCAATCCTGTGGAGGAGCCAGACACACAGGTGAGAAGGAAGAGGGCAAATGGATGCAAGCACCCACTTGAATACACTGGGGTTCAAGCTTTGAACTGAAACGAGGTGGTTGAAGTTTTCTTTCAGAATGTATGAGGTTTTATTTCCTGCAGATAAAATGACTGTTCTTAGAAGAAACATAATCAGAAAACATAGGGGTCAGACCATCTGAGCTGTCACCATAGTCGGGGAACAATCCAGAGACAAATTTAAAAAGGCAGTGGTGCCAGGAAGTAAAGCACACCTAACTTGTACCTTTGGCACTTTCATTCCTGTCTGCTAAACATGTTTGCTTCTGTATACAGGTTTTCCTTACATACCCATTTATCGATGGCAAAGGCACACACACCAGGTGAACTGACTTACTCCCATGCTATGGCCGCCACCATCACTAGGTACATCAGATAATGAGCAGAGCCATCCCAGTAGCAGATCATGTGCCCATAGGCAGTGTTCAGATAGGGTTCACCCTAAGGAAAGCATTAAAAAAGAAGTCCACTTTAAATAAGATACAAACATTTAAATGCAAAACACCAGAACTGTACTCCAAGTAGGGTAAAACAACATGTTAGTCTGCTGGGATGAAACTATTCCAATATAACTGTTGGGAAAGTGCAAATAGAACTTTACCAAGGAACTGCCAAAACCAGGGTCTGCCATGGGGATCAAACTCGAGAATGCCTGTTCAATTGGCTTGCAATAGATCAACACATAAGATCGTAGAGTGACACAAAGACAACAGTCTGGGCGATGCTGGCTGGACAGCCAACTCACTGGTGCCAAGGCACACCTGTGAATAGAGGTGCTTGGCCATAGCCAGACGAGTGGCCAGGGAAGATCCTGCTCACCAGAGGTAGGCTGGCCTCAACCATGCATGCTGACCCACATAAAGGGCTGGCTGGGCTGGGCACAGGTAGGCACTCAAGCCCTTGTTACATGGACACACGTGGCACTGGACTCTGAGATGACCACAGACCCTTCTCCAGCCTTCCCAACAATCCTATGGTGGTAGATGTGACTTACAGATGAGGAAACAGAGGCCCCAAAAAGCTCCAAGATTTGCCTAAGGTCACATAGTTAATATGTGGCAAAAACCCCAAGAAAAGCTATACTTCTGAGAAATGTTCAGTTTCATGAATTTTATGAAGACAAATCATATGATGAACTACATTTTCCTTTTCCAAGTGATCATGTTTCCAGGAGGCTGTTAGAAAATCACTGTCCAGGGTGCATGAGTTTTTGGTGTTGCCCCACCTCTGCTTGGTCGTCCTCTCCCCTTTTCCTGGGTGTGCTTGCCTGGCTTGTCCTGCATGTCCCCTAGCCCTGCACCCTTTCTTCAACAAAGAAGAGTACAGATTAACCAGCCCATCAATCAGCCAACCAAGCCAGGCGTTCTCTGCTCCCCTGGGGCAAGCACTACTCTATCATCTCCCCATGAGTCAAATCAAGTTAAAATCACAGCAGACAGGGAAACCCACCAAAACTGTGTTTCTGTCTCTAGCGGGGCCCACACTGTTTCTCCCTGACATGCTCTCTCTGGATGATACCACCTGATTTCATGCCCCAGTCATCTGTGCCACACAGCTTGGTGCTTGGCCAGCACTGAGCTCTCTTGGTGGCCGGTGGTGTCTTTAACTGGAAGTCCCTGGGCCCTTCAAACACACCTGAACCTTAACTCATCAGTTTCTCCCTCAACCAACCTCTATTTGGATGGCAATGCCACTTGGTTTATCCTGGGTAAGGCACAGAGTCGCTATTTTATTCCTTACTTTCTTGTACAGTTTTGGCAAATTCTGTCCATTTTATCTATATGGTATCACCCCCAGGGAGCTCTCCCTCTTTAGCATGGCCTAGGTCAAACCTCAGAGTCCCACACAGGAGCACTGTTACATTCCCATTGGTCTGCCTGCCTTTCTCCTCCTTCCCATCCACGACACCCCTGCAGCCAGGTGAATATTCATGTGGTCTGACTCCGGCTATGTCACTCCTCTGCTCTAATACCTCCCAAAGCTTGTCACTACCTAAAGGACCGAGCTCCATCCCTTCAGATAGTTCCTGGATCCCCAGCCTGGGCTTGCCGAGCTTGCTACTATTTTTATTATTTATTTATTTATTTATTTATTTGCGGCACCGGGGATTGAACTCACAACTTCACACCTCCCAGTCAGGTGCTTAAGCCACTGAGCCAAACTCCTGGCCCTAGTTTTTTTGAGGCAGGGTTACACTATGTAGCGCAGGCTGCCCTCGAACTCACGAAGCTCCTCCTACCTCAGCCTCCTGAGTGCTGGGATTAAAGGCCTGCGCCACCACACCCGGCTACTATTTCGCCTCAGTTCCTCATCCTGTTCCTCATTGGCCCCAGTGCCTGCTGTCCTCCTCCTGCAGCCTCCTTCCTCGGGCACAGTGTCCCACTCTCCTTTTTGCCTCCTTGCCTGCCCCTCTATGTCCATTTCAGTGTCCACTTCTGGTCTCAGTCCCCAGAGATCTGACCTCAGCCTCTTCACTCTCCATCATCTCCTCTGGCATCTCAGACTGCTGGTACCAACTGTAGTCATGTGTCCCCCAACCTCCCTGCCAGGATGGTTCCTCAAGACCTGCAAAACCCTGCCAGCTGGTACATGTGCCAGGATGTCCCTCGAGCACCTGAAACTCTACGAGTCCCCAAATGAACTGAGCGTCATCCCTGCAAACCTGCGCCCAGGCAGACACTGCATTCTCTTCCCCGAGCCACTACTCAAACTGTCCCTTCTGTTCAGAATGCCTTCCACATCTGTGGTCCGGCCTCTCCTGTGGCCACATTTACAGTGCTATGGCAGGGTCCCCAGGTCTACAAGGCTGTCCCTGGCCATCGCCAGAGTTCACTGTGCTGTGCCTGCAAGGAGCCTCTATCACTGCACCTAGGACAGTGCTGGGTCCCCACATGGAGGACAGAAAGCAGGTCCCACAGTTCTACAGTCTCCTTCAGCAAATGTCTACAGAACTGAAATCCTCGTTTGTCTCTCTGATAGAGTAACACCGGCTTTCTTCCAAATTCCAGTGTAGGAGTCAGGAAGTCATCTTGGGCCTGACCACTCCAGTCATCCCGAGCATGTCCCCAAGTCCTCCTATCACTTGGATTCTCTGATATTCACCCCTATATTTTCAGGTGCTGTCTCTGTCCAACCACTGTCACACAAGGCTGGCCCTAGCTCATGAGACTGACCCTTCTTCACAAGCCCATCCCCTCAGAGCTGTGTCTCCTTCCCCGATTTAACATTTTCTCTTACGTACAGGATGACATCCAAACTCCCACTATCTGATATGCAGATGAAAACTACATTTTAACTCTGCTCCTTATTTTCTGTGTGACCATGAGTAAGTCACTTCACTTCTGTGGCTGGATTCAGCCTATCATAAAATAAGAAACAAGACTAGTTCCCTCCAGTGCCATGATTTGGTTGGGAGTTAATCATCATAATTAAATAGTTTAATCACCTCAATATTTGGTATCTCACAAATTTAATAGTAATTTGGGATATCTCAGATTTTAATGTATTAGCAGATACACAAATACTAAATTCACTGAAAGTTCCACGTTTAAAGGGAAAAGATAGGTCACAAGGTGTGACAGGAGTAAGAGGGGAATTATGAGAGCAGATTTGCTTCTCACAATTGCATCTCACTTTTGGGCTTCACCAGCCACTGAGTAACCAGCCTGAACCTACACTAGGAAACAAGCCTGCTCACAGAACAGAGGACTGAAGGCCACTCCAGACTGCAGCCTGCTGGCGTGTGCCTTGCCGCCCCCAGGCAGCGCCATACCTCTCTCAGGTAGTGGGTCATGAAGCCATCGATGACGCCATCTTGCTCCAGCCCTATGATGAGGTTCACCACGCTGGTAAATCCGAAGACGGCATACACTGGAGCAGAGAATTCCGCAGTTTAGAATGCAGCCCGCGGGAGGCACTCAAGAGCTGGCACTCAACAATGAGAATGTGATGCTTCTTATACTGTGGATGCTGTCAGCACAGACTAGCAGGCCATACCTCCTGCACTTCCAGCCAGGTCTCTGCCTGTCCTTCTGGGCCTCCCCATCCCTGCCCAAGAGCTCTCACTGAGGGAACACAAGTCACAGGGATGGAGGATGTCGGAGTCGCCACTGACTGTCCCAGTAGGTTCTCCAGGACACCCCCTCTAGGCTCTACTCCTACAAGCCCGGAGCCAAATCCACATCTCACCTGGGCAGCAGGAATAAAGTCAGTCACCAAGTGACCAAAGAAGCACACAGTGACTACATAAATCCAAACGTGGTGGTGCACAACTAAAATCCCAGCACTCTGGGAGGCTGAGGCAAAAGGATCACCAAATTTGAACCAAGGCTGGACAATTCAGTGAGACAGTGTCTCCAAAAAATAAAAATAAAAAGGGATGTAGCTCAGTGGTAGAGTGCACCTGAGTTCCATCCCCACACCCAACAATAATAATAAGGACGTGGATTATTCATCTTGGTGATGACCACACAGGCCAACTCACACTGTGTCTATCCTGTTGGCCTGTTCCACACGTGGGCAGTTAGAGTGATACCTTGGTTTCATGGATGCTTTTGTTTGCAAACAATTTGATTTGCAAACAGAAGTGTTTTGCAAGATTTTGTTTTTGTTTGCAAACTCTACATTGGGTGACAAAAATACTACCCTGGCCATCTTTACCAAACAAACATGGCCATCTTTTCCAAAATTGTGGAACAAATTTAAGTTCATGAACCGAGGTACCACTCTAATTGGTATGCGAATGACAGTGATTTAACAAAAACACCAGTGATTCCAAGAACTGAATACATGCAAGATGATACAATTGACTATGAGAGAAGGAACACTGGCACATCAGAGAAACTCACCAGAGTCAAGACTCTGCTAGACAGGCTTACAATTACTCGAAACAACTAGCTAAGGAATAGCACCTGATAAATAGTGGGAGACCAAACTCAGCCCAAGGGAGTCATCAAGAAAGCTGTGTTTTCAAATTGGAACAAACTGATGTCTTAGACCAGGGGATGGGTGAGGAGAAAGGTCTGCTGGGGGATACAGGAAAAGCTGTGCAGAAGGAGAGCAGGGAGGGCTGACTCACAGGGAACGGAAGCTGGCCTCAAGCAGAATGTGTGGCCAGAGTGCAGCATCCCCACGTGTGCCTAAAGGATGGAAGGGCCTCATGTGCCCTGCCCTGCAGCCAGTACTCTCCCTGTGTCTCCACGCAGGCCCATAGCTCAGTTCTCAACAGTGTCCCTGTTGGACACTCACTTCTCAGAGGCTTCCAGGGTGGCCACCCCTCACTCATCTCCTGGGTAAGGGGAGGGGTCGGCACATGTCCCAGCCATTCGATGGCAACAGCGAGGTCAGATGCTGGCTCTGCTTCCTAGTGGGTGGAAGCTGGATGGCAACCTGATCATGAGGCTGCAGTGTGAGAAAAGCTAGAACAGAGCCAGGACTGAAGGTGGAGGGTGCAGGAGAGCAACCACCTTGAGGAGCAGAAGAGACCTCAGCGAGTCAAGTGTGGTTTTCTTGGGACAAGACTGGACAGGCAGGACAGATAGCAGCAGGAGGTTAGTCCAGGAAGGTAGGTTGGGGTCACTGAGCAAGGGGAATAGAGCTAGAAAAAGGACAAGGACTCTGAGGTCAGACAGGTCTAGCTCTTCTACTAACCAACCATGAAATCCAAAGCAAGTTACAGAAGTTCTCTAAATTTCAGAGTTTTTATATGTGAACTGGGATAAACTAAGCTCTCACAATCCTTCTTTGCCACCCAAGGCTGGCTGTGGCAAGGCAGGCTCCCCAAGCCTCTAACAAGGGGACGGCCCTATGGATTGCTCTAGCCAGCAGAATGTGGGTGGAAATCTGTGATCCCTTTGGGGGGATTTGAGCCCAATCTGGGCAATTTAATGACTTAGCAAGACCCTGTCTCAAAATAAAAATAAAAAAGGGCTGAGGATGGAGCTCAGTTCAAAGGCCCCTGGATTCCATCCCCAATACTGGAGGGAAAAATGTGAGTGAGAGTAACGGTGGCCAGCTGCAAGCCAAAGCCATCAGAGACAGAGCTTTCTTCCCACTGACCCTTTTGTGCTCTGTATCCCCATGAGGCAGGCAGAGTCCAACAGCAAAGAACCATATGGATAGTCCCAGCTCCCTCCCCCGCCCCCCAGACCTGTGAGCATGAAAAATAAACCTCTGAACTTGCACTGGCTTGGGGTGTGTTTGACATCAGCATTACTGGAGCAGAAACTGAATAAAATGCCCAGCAGAGCACCAGCACAGGAAGCCCTTAGAGCCCAGTAACTGCTTTGCCCAAAGCACACGTGGTAAAGGGCCTGGGCTCTGGATCAATGCCATTCTCACCAGCTGTGTGACCTCCTAGCATCTCAGCCTGTGTCTCTATTTGTTGTGGCAATAGTAAAAAAATAAAATTGCTAAAGTGCTCAGTGCCTTGCCAAAAACACTGTAGGTGCTCAATCATGGTGTTTTTATTTATTTAACACATATGTCTATTTTCCAGGACCTGACCTAAGTATTTTACAAATACCATCTTATTTAATGTTTGCACCAACCCCTCAAGGTAAGTGTAATTATTTCCCTCTCTGCACAAATGTGCAGGCTTCCACGTCACACCAGGTGGAGGGGACTGCCTGTTCCAGGCTGAGGGCAGGAGGCCCAGCAGGAGGCAGAGGCAAGAGAAGCTGCGGATCAGAGGGTGAAGGAGGAGGCCTGCCTAAGGCCCCTGTACCAGACCCCAGGAAGGGGTTGCATGGCCTGGAAGAGGCAGGTGAACCTCTTAGAGCTTTCAGTGATACAAACAGCCAAGAGGCATGTGTGCCATAGGTTCACCATCACTGGCTTAGAGGCAAGGACTACTCTGTCCTCAGACATTCCCTCCCTTTCAGCCAGACAATTCACTACCAAGGAGGAAAACAGGCCTGAGGGCAAGTTCCTTGTTACTGAGTGGACACACATGGGTTTTCCCCGGAGACCTACCGTAGAACAGTGGATCCCGAGGTGGCTTTCTTTTGACAAGAACTCGAGCCAACAGGGCTACCAGGAGTAGGATGAGGGCAGCAACCCCTACGATTGTCCAGGAACTACAAGAACCAGAACAGGGAGGTGATCACTTAGCAAAACAAACACAATGGCTCCTGGAATTTCCTGACATTGAATTCATTTGTTCCCAGCACTGCAAAGCTCAGGCATAATCCTGCTCTGCCATAGCTCAGGCACTGAGAATTAGTGAAGTCTCTCTATAGCACTCTGGCCACAGCTCTGTGACTTTCAGAAACCAGAGCCCCAGGGCCTCATCTCCTCTTCTGCCCACCTGTATCCTGTGCACAGATGAAACATCAGAGGTACCTTAGCCCCACCCCACCCAGCTCCTAAGGTGCCCTGCCCATCACCTCTACCTTCCTACCAACCTGACCTGTCCCCATGACAGCTGCCAGGCCAGCCACGGAACCTACCACCTCCCTGCCCTCAGACTGAGCTCCTGGGCACCTGCAGGAATCATACACCTTCCCAGGGGACAAAGTGTGTTCTGTACCTCTGTAGCAGGCAGCGTTGCAGGTCCTGGGAATACAGAATGCACAGAGAGGCCCCAGTGTACTTATTTCCATGGAATCTGAGCTCTACTAGCCACAAGGTCACCTCCAGTCCCACAAAGATGCTCTCTTCTCACACCTCCAGCACTGACAAGCCTTGGCCCGCTCCAGTGGCCTGCTGCACCAGAACTTCCTCCCACCTCCTTAGAGCTGCTGAAAGCCATTAAGACTCCTCCACACCACCTCCACCCTCTTTCCTGTCTCTGTTCTAGCTCCAAACACACTGCAGCCTCATAGTTGGGTTCCCAGCCAGCTCCTGCCCACTAGGAAGCCTGTTCCTGGGGCTTTGGGATGACCTTCATACATGCCCCTGGGAAAGAATGATGAAAGGGGATGGATAGATAGATGGATGAGTGAAAGATCACAGGTAAATGGATGGATGGGCAATGGATAAATAGGTGGCTAGATAGATGATGGATGGATGGGCTGACATTGATGGATGCTGGATGGATGGATAATGGGTAAATGGATGGAGGGACTGACCAACTCATGGATGATGGATCAATTCTATGATAAGAAGGAGGATGGCTGTGTCAAGAGTGCAGGTGAGAAACAAATGTAGGAAGTTTCTGGTAGTGCCTAACAGAGGGTGCTTTAGGCCCCTCTCCAAGGGATTAGCTGATGGAGGAAGAAGCTGAGGTGCATCAAAGCCATGACACTGGGCTGTGACTGTCAATGTGACAGGCTTGAGAGTCACCAGGGAATTAGCAAAGCACACTTCTGGACCTGCCTGGGAGGGTCATGAGGTGTGATCTGGGAGTCTATATCTGGTCCCCTTCTCCTTACTCTCTGGTGTTCTTCCCCTGGGTTCTGCTTTCCAGCCTTCTGGAAGTGAGCAGTCTTGCTCCACCATGCCCTTCTGCCATGATGTCCCCACCTTGGAACCAACTGACCATCAACTAAACCCTCTGAACAGTAAGCCAAAATAAGCCTCTCCTTTACATTGTAGATGTCAGTTATTTTTTCCTAACATCTGGAAAGCTGACCAATGCATGAGCACTAAGGAGGAGAGAAGACATCAGTGTGAGGTTAGATTATGGACATATTGATGATGGGAAGCTGCCCAAAGCAGGGCTTGAGCTCACAGCATGACCGCAGGGTTGGGGTGCTTCTGGAGTCTGAGAGAGCCCTGTGAACTGATTCACAGCTTCCTCTCATGGTCTCCACCTGGAGGGGAGAAGAAAGAATGACAGGAAACTAGGATAGCAAATCCTCTCTACCTCCCAGCACTGTCCCCAGAGACCTTCCTGTGTCTGCCAAGTGCAGCCCCTGCTCAAAACAGGCAGAAACAGGCCCAGCAGAGGGATGGTGAGGGCTGCAACTAACCCAAGGGGAACAGGCTGTTAATGTAGGGCAGTGATGGCAAATTTTTTAGAGCTTTCAGTGATAACAAATAGCCCACTGTGGCACACATGCCATAGGTTTGCCACCACTGATCTCGGGGTGGATGCCATTTTATGAACAGATGCCTGATAGGGAACAGGTATAGATGAGAGCAAGCAAAGTCAGTGTGTGTCGGGGGGCGGCGGGGAGACCCAACCCTTTTCTGAACCCTCACCCTGTTCGTTTTTTCTATTTCTCAGCTCGAGTTAACAAAATGGATCACCAAAAGCCTCCTTTGTGCAGGGCGCTGGGCTGGGCTGACAGTACTAAGCCAGGCTAAGCTGCTGCCTGCAAGATGAGGCGAGAGGCGAATCGTGTGGGAAAGGTGCCAGACCACTGGGGCTTTAACCTGCATGCGGAAGGAAAGGACAGGAGTACGCGGCGACATCATTCGGTCCTCTGTACTCGGTGACCGCTATCACCATGTTCCCAGGACCCTCACTCAAATCCTTTGCCACCTTGCAGTCCTCCCCTCCTGCTTGGTAGTGCTCCACCCACCGGCTCCTGCCCTTCTCTGCCTAGATCTTGCCATACCCGAAGTTGTCACCTCCTCCAAGAAGCCTTCCCTGACAACCAGCTCCCTTCCTAGCCACCCTATTTTACTGTCGCTGTTTATGTCCCCCCTGACGTTTCAACACACTTCCCTGGCCTGTTCTCAGCTCTGACCCCCAACCCAGCACACTACATGTACTCAGTAAACCACTGAGCTGCTCAAACTGCTCTGGCAGGAGAGCAGAGACCCCTGCGCCGGACTGACAGTCACATCCCATTTGGCCGCCAGAGCTGCAGCTCCCAGGAGATGCGCCCAGGGCTTGGGTCAGACCAAGGGCAGGCACTGCCCGTGCCCAGTCTGCCATGGCCGCCGCCTCCGAGCAGACGCCACGGCCAGGCCTGAAGGGGTTTGCAGGGCGCGGACTGATGCAATTTCCTCAGCACCAACAGCTGAGAAAGGGCACTGGCCACTTCCTCCTCCCCGCAGAGGGCAACTACCCCCACGGGAGCGGGACTGCCCCCGGCCCTCCTGCCCCTGCTCCCGGGGCTCCGTGGGTACCCTCCAGGGGGCCGAGGCGAGGCGGCCTCCGCACGGTACCACGGGCATGGAACTGCCCCTCCACAGCACCCTTGGCAGAGGACTGTGGCCCGGCCCTCACTGCACGGTGCAAGCCCTGACCACCGCACGGGCGGAAAGCGCCCCGCAGGAGCAAAGCCGGGCCGCACCCTGACCCCTCTGCCGCGCTCCGCGCCGACCACGCGCGCCCCGAGTCCGGACGCCCCCACCGGGGGAGGGGGGCCGCGAAGTTGCAGGGCTCCCGCGAAACCCCGCGCCTCCCACTCACTCGCGTTGAGCCGCGAGGCGGTCGAAGAGGTAGGTGACCGGGATGGCTGAGAGCGACAGCACGAACACCCCGGTGGCCGCCGAGGCGCTCATTGCCGCCGCCGCCGCCGCGCCGCTAGCCCTTCACCGCATCCCGCGGGCTCCCGCCCCGCCCCGGCTTCCGGCAGCGCCGCCCCGCCTGGTCCGCGCCCCACCCCGCCCCGCACCCCGAGTTCCCCGCCCCGCCCCGCACGCGAGCTCCCTCCAGCACCCTGAGTTCCCCGGCTCCGCCCCGCACCCCTAGTCCTCCTTTCCCCCGGCTCACGCCTCATCCCGCCCGCACTCGGAGTCCCCCACTTTCTGGCCTGCAGCCCGCCACACCCCACGCACCCCATGTTTCCCGGCTCCGCCCCACTCTCCACTGGAACTTGGGGCGGAGACGCCCCTGCCCCAGACAGGTGCGCTTAGATTGGGAGGCGCCCGGCTGAGCTGCGGGTGGCGCAGGGTGGAGCCAGGCGCGGGACTGGGGCCAGAGAGGGTGCATGCGGAGCCCACGGCCCAGGACCCGGAGGACCAGCGCTCCTGGAAGCCTGGAACTCGGCTGAGTCCCTGCTGAAATCCCTGCTGCCCACTCACCAGCTGCTGGACTGGGTCACCTTGACCTCTCAGTGTCTTTTCCCTTTGATCTGCGCACTGGGTGGTACTGTGGGGTCCCGAGTTGAGATGCACGAGGTGCTTACTATGAGCTGCTCAGTCCAGCGATCACTTTCAATCCTCTCTTTTTGGGTTAAACTCACCCTCGGACAAATGCCCTAACTTTAAAAGCATCCGTTTCCATTCTGAGAAGTGACCCTGAACGCAGTTACCCCATCCAGCCTCGCTGGGCTCTGTAGGGACAAGACGGAAAGACAAGGCTGTCCTCAGCGCGGTCAGACAGGTGCCCACGGCTTCCGGAGGGCAGCGTCCGGGTGGAGCCTTCACTTCCTGGGCTGGCTCCGGGGTTGGGGTCAGAAAGCCCCCAGGCTCTGAGCCCGGCTTGGTCCCCAGCCGGTAAACGGGAATCTCAGAACAGTTCAGGCAAGAGAAGGGTGTGCTGGCACCCCTCAGGGTTCCTGAGTCTAAGGGAGAACTTAAGGGGCTCATTTTAGATAAGAGGAAAATGAGCCACAGAGAGGCTGTGTGACCTGCGGCAGGAGCCACTCAACTTTTTCAAGAGCCAGCTCTCCTGATCCCCTACCCTAGCTTTTTTTTGAAGGCATCTGCAACTCCAAGCACATAATAGCAAACCCTTTGCCCAAACCGCACCACATCCGATAGACTTCCCCGCCCCCCAGCCGCGGGCTCAGGTAACTTCCAGTTTGGCAAGGTGTTTGCCGGGCCTGAGTTTCCACTCCAATTGCCATCATTTCTCTTTCCTTTCTCATTCACACTTGTGTTTCATTCTTGAGAAATTAAAAAGAGATATACGTATAATAAATAGTTTTCCTTTAAGCGGATTTGAAGTAGCAATCTTGATGCTAAGATAGATTTTGTCCACACATCCTATAAAATTTATTATCATCTTTCCTTTTTCATCCAGGCTAAAGCAGACATCGCAGCTGCTGTCACAGTTTTAATAACCGCTCTACATTGATGGAGCCCAAATGCTTATTCCTTGCACTCATGTCACAGCATGGGCATCCTACTGGCACCTCACACCCAAAACCTTCAAAACAGAGCTCCTGCTCTGCCTTGAGACCTGCTCCTGCTTTATCCCATCACCCACTCACCTGAGCCAGAAACCCAGGGGGTTCCATGTCATTCAGACATCTTCAGAGTGCCTTTGGTCATGACACCTCAGCTAAGGTTACTTCCCAAGTATTGCTCCAGTTTGTTTGCTTTCCTCTATCTACACAGTGCCCTGGTTCCCGCCAGTGCCACCTCTCACTAGACTGGGTCCCTGTCTTCTACCTCAGTTCCCTGCCTCTGGCCCACCTGGCCTGGAAGACCGTGCCTTCCCCTCTCTGTCCACAGCCTGTACTTTTTGTGGAACCTTTACTATCCAAATGATCTTGTGCGTTTTGTTCCCTGACCCATGTCTCTCCTCCAGTGTAACACAAGCCCCCTGAGTCAGGAACTTGCCGGTCTCAATCTCTGTTCCATTCCCATCATCTAGATTAGCACCTAACACGTGATAGGTGCTCAAGAGATACTTGTCCAGTGAGTGAATGCTCTAGATCATGATTGCTCACTAGAAATATAATGTGAGCATAAATGTGAGCCATGTGTATATTTAAATTTTCCAGTAGTTACATTCAAAAGTAAAAACAGGAGGAATTAACTTAGGAACACTTGATTTTGTGCAATATATCAAAAGAGTATCTTCTCAGCAAGTCATCAGTAGGAAATACATTAAGAGATACTTTATGTTCTTCCTTCAAACTCTTGTGCGTATTTGACACAGTGTTATGGATTAAAAACTAGTAATTCAACTTAATACCAGCTGAATTACATCAGCATGGTGCTGAGTGTAGATGGCCCACCTGAAGAAAGTTGTGAGCATAGAGATGTGGAGAAGAAGAGTGGGGTGTTGTGGGTTCTGCTAAGTGTTGCTGTTTCGAGCCGTTGGTTCTCCTGGAGGAGCTTGTCATGCTGGCTTCCCCAAAATGGATACGGCCATTATCATTGGAGGAGCTCAGCACCTCGTCGCTGAGAGTGGCTGTGGTTCACTTTGCGGGAGCTCTGCTCCTCACATTGAGCAGCACTTCCTGGCTCCAGAGGGGAAGCTGTGTGCTGCAGAAGCTTGTAACGCTGGCTTCCTGGCATGTACTCGACTCTTCTCATCATCAGAGGAGCTCAGGACCTCGTTGCCACTGAGGATGGCTGTGATACTTTTCAGGGGAGCTCTGGTCCTTATTTTGAGTGTGACGTCTGGGCTCTAGTGTAGAACTCTCAACCTACTGCACAGCTCCTTCACTCTGCTGGCATAGACTTTCTAGTTTCCACTGCTGACCTTTGGCCTCCCCAGCGCAGAACCGTAAAACACGCTGGCTTGAGTCCATATCGTGGGCTCTTAGATTTGCAGTTGGATTTATGGAAGGCATTGTCGTGGGTTCTGGGTTTTTAGCTGGACTCATGCAGGACATTGCTGTGGGATTCAGGCCCTTGGTTGAATATTCTGGGTCTTTAGTATTATAGACAGATTTTCCTGCACTTTCTTGTGTTTAACTCTGGGTGACCATCACAAAACAGTATTATAAATTCTGTGTCCTGTATGCAATTGTTCCCCTTGTAACTCCTGACTACAACACACAGCCTGTCTCAGTTCAGACCAGCCACAGTTCAGATGCTCAGTGACCCAGTGCAGCAGCGGCTTCTGCGTGAGACACCACGCTCCAGACTTCCTCCTCCTGTCCTACAGAGCAGGCTGCAGTCCTGCTGCTGCTCTAAGAATGCGTGTGATCATTACATCACTCATCTGTTTATTTGCTCAATAGACATCCTCCTCCAATCTCACACATAGACGGATTCCCAACTGCCCAAGAAAACCACAGTTTAGTGTGAGAGAAAGACATGTAAATAATCACTATACAATGAGGACAAATTGCTGCACAAAACACCCAACTCTGTCTATGGGAGCCAAGAAAAGCTTCAAAGAATTGGCAAAGCTTTAGACCAGCATTGAAGAATAAGCACAGGGTGTCAAACCAGAGGAGCAGGAAGTGGGTCTTTCTGGCCAATGGAGAAAGAAGGCAGAAATGTGCAGAAGAGGAAGTCACTTCATGAGCTGCAAATGCTGGAAATACCGACATGTCACGTAAGGGTGGGAGGTGACAGATGCTGAAGGTGACATTTGATCAGGAGCTCCATCCCAGACAACCTAACTGCCATAAGCCATTCAAGATTTTTAAGTGGAAGAAAAGGTTGATCAGTCAGAGCGACGACTTTAAAACTCTGCCTTTAAAGCAACAACTGTGGACCATGGCTTAAAAGGAAGAGAGGCAGGAGGCACAAAGACCAGTTAGGTGGCTACTACAGTTGTCCTGGCAAGAGATGAGAAGATCTGAATGCAAACAATATCAGCAAGAGGGAAAACAAGACATGTGAACGAATATCTGGGGAGGACCTGGAGAAAGTAGAAAGTAAGTCACTCAAGATGAGCTTGGTTTTGGATGTATTGAATTTTCAGGACCCATGGGGCTCCCCAGGAGAGCTGTCTCCCAGGCATTTGAGAGTGCTAGCCTGTGACCCCAAGAGGTGCACAGGCCACAAGTACAAGTCTTGGGATCATCAGCATATGGGCAGGGGTTTAAATCAAAGAGAGTGGCAAACAGGAGCTAGTAGAGAAGGGCTGGTGAGCACAGCCACCAGCAGCTCAGCCTGTGGACATCTGAACTCAGAGGTGGCAGCATCCAACATGCTGGCACTGAGAGCCACTCCCTTAGGGCCATCAGCACCAAGGGGCCTGGTGAAGCTTGGAGGTATTGGCATACACATATGGAAGTTACATGGCTTTTGTTTTCAATGATTTCTCAATGCTGAAAATAGGAGTGGGCAGGATACATGCAGTTGGAAAGAATATTTCATAGAAACCCTTTATGGTTTAGGGGAAAGAGGAGGAGAAGGAGGAGGAGAGGGAGAGGAAGAAGAGGAGGGAGAACAACTGTTGGATTCTGCAGCTCTACAGTAGTCTGTATTTTTAAAAGTAATTCCATCAGCATTTTCTCCTCCAAACTTCACAACAGCTCTCTGAGAAATATAGGGCCACTAATGGATGAAGAAACTGGAGCCCAAAGAAGTTTACTCATTCGCTCAGGGTCAAAGGACTAAGAGAAAGGGTGAACTCGAATCCATGTCTCCTGGCTTTAGGTCACTAGACTCAGGGAACCACAGCTGTCCAACAGCAAAGCACTGCAGATGGCACCTTAGCAGTTATGAGTGGGGCCCAGGATGTGTAGTTTAGTGGTTAAAAAAAAAGAAAAAGGAAAGAAAAGAAAGCAGTAGACAACAAATCTGCAGGACCCCAGACCTCTGGAGCAACAAGCCAACAGATCTGCCAGCTGCCTCATTTCTCCAGAGGTCCGGGGTCCTGCTTGATTGTTAAATTTGAGGAAGGGCCATATGTGACTTTTTTTAAAAAGGCATTCAGGCAATGAGGTTTTATAGAGTATCAGTCTTACAAACCATGAAGTTAATATTGTAGTTGTAAGCAAGCATCAGCTTTGACTCCAAGTTTTCAGAAAGCAAAAGCAGAAGCACAGAGAGCTGCACACTGTTCTCACCAGTTTTTGTAGCATCAGTTCCATAACTGACTACCAAAAAGCAATGAAACTGAAGGTCCCCTCGCCCAGCCTATTCCTGCCTCAGAAGCGAAGTGAAAGCAGAGCCTTAAGGAGCTTGGTCAGTGGGACACTGTTGCTGGGTAGGAACCAAAGTAGCACAAATGAATTCTTATGAAAAGTAAAGTAAAAGCCAACCCATCCCTCACTCCACAGCCCTCACACCCAGGACCTTCTCCCTCTTCCCCTGTTCAAGTGCTTCACTTTCCTTCTTTTTGTTTTTCCAATAAAAGTCATGTTGGTGTTCTTATGCAAGGCCACACATCTTGGTATCTGTCTCCCTTATGCTCCAGCCTCAGGTGGGCAGAGATCTTGCATGACTTGCTTATGGTTTCCCCAGTCCCTGGCACCGGGCCCTGCACACAGTAGGATGTTCAATAAACATCTGAGTGAATGCAAGGAGTAGGGGGAGGAAAACAGAGCAGTATGCAAGAGGCAGGCTGATCTGTGAGGTGTACAGAAGCAAAACAGATGAGCTGAGAGAGGCAAGGGCCAGTCACTAGGAGCCTGTCTGGAGATGGGAGCAAGATAGGGCCCACCCCAACAACAACAACAAGAAAAAACTGCTGGAAGAATCTCTTGGTACCGCATGTCCCTGGCTCTTCTCAGTAAGCACAAGTGGGCTGCAATTATTAACATGGATTTGGGGGTGGGTAGCAGTGCTGTGTATTCAGCTAGTAACGCAGTACCAGGTGTAGTATGATGCTCAGTTAATGTTGACAGCAGGGGCAAAGGAGAGAGAGAGGAAAGGAAGAGTGGGGAAAGAAAATAGGGAGATGGAAAGAAAGAAATAATAATAAAAAACTAAAGTGAAGGAAGGTAAAGCTGACATGTAAAATGCTTTCCAAAGGCCCTGTGCAGTTGTCAAAGAAGGTCTCCAGTTTTGTCCTGGGTTCCCTAGCAACCAAAGCAAGAAGGGAAACATAATCGGTTCTAACATTCATTGTGTCCATAAGATAAAAAACAGAGCAGTTGCTCAGAAAAACTCTCCTCTGTCTCCTCTTAAAGGGAACACTGTGTCACTGAGCCTTCCCTTGCAACATTCCTCCAGCAAATACAGAACCCAGCTCTGAGCAGTTGCCACAGGGCATCCTCAGTTCAGGGGACTGGCCTTCTGCCAAGCGCCACTGGGGACCCTCGAGTGGTCAGAAAAATGGAGATGAGAACTCTGAAGTTTTGTTTTGGGTCAGTGGTAGGTTTTATAGTATCTGGAGACCAAAATGGAAGACACCTTCCTGGCACCCATTCTATCACTGCAGTCTAAGCCCAGGGCAGACATTGCTGCCAATCACAGAGCTCTTTCCTGCTGAGACAAGACCGCCTACTCCTTTTCCATGGGCACATGATAGGTTCTTTCTCTTGTACAAGCTCCAAACTGTCTGCCAAATCTGCTCAGAGAGGACCAATGACTATTCTTCCTGGGGCCCAGCTACCACACCATGAGGGGCTCCTGCAGCCCTGCGGAGAGCCAGCCTGGAGAAGAGCCAAGGCCCTGGCTGAAGGCCACAGGGACGGTCCCAGCCAGTGGTCAGTGCGGAGAGCGTTGGAGCCTTCCAACTATCCCAGGACTAATATCACCTAATGCAGAAAAACTGCCTTACCTTGAGAATCATGAGAAATGGTACAATTTTGGTGTTTCAAGCCACTGTATTTCAGGGTAGTTTTGTATGTAACAGTGAATAACTGAAAGAATAGAAAGTAACACAAACAGAGAAAACCTAAACCCAAGGCACCAAAATTCTTGCCAAGGGAGACGAGGGGCAGCTCCAAGGTCAGAGTCAATAACATAAAGAGGAGAAAGAGATTTTGGATGATCACTCTGAAGCAGTGCTGAGAACAGAGAGCCCTTGCCTTAAACATTCAAGAGCTGGGAGGCAAAGGCTTAGTATTCTGGATTCATCAGTAATCTGCTCTCTAAAGAAAGCGGGCAACTCCTCAGGGAGTGTTGGAAGGAGGACACAGAGTCTGGAAATGGAACACACCCCAATTTGAAATATTAAAGAGCTCCGTCACTCAGAATAAAGATCCCTGGACTACTGGAGTGGCGGTCTCTAACCTACCTGCTCACTTTTTATCTGGTTTCTATTTTTTGATAGACCTCACCTACTTACATAAAGCCCTCTGTGATTCTGTCAGGCAGGCCAGGGGCCTAACAGTAACCATCACATCTGCAAAGGGACTCATGAAAGCTACTCATTTTCATTACCATAGTCCCTTACTCATAAATAGAAGCAGGAAGCCTAGGATTGCCAATGTATCAGGAAAACTGGCAGCATGAAAGAGAAGGTCTAAACTGAACCAATAGAAAAATGAATCTTGGAGGAAACAGACAATGTAGAAAAGAAAGAAGTACTTCGTAAAAACTGTGATTACTGTCCTCAGAAAATTCAAAATGTTGTAGATGAGAACTGGATGAGGTGGCTATGAACAAAAGAACAAAAAAAAAAAAAAAAAAAAAAAAAAAAAAAAAAAAAAAAAAAAAAAAAAAAAAAAAAAAAAAAAAAAAAAAAAAAAAAAAAAAAAAAAAAAAAAAAAAAAAAAAAAAAAAAAAAAAAAAAAAAAAAAAAAAAAAAAAAAAAAAAAAAAAAAAAAAAAAAAAAAAAAAAAAAAAAAAAAAAAAAAAAAAAAAAAAA